>JXSR01S003168.1:32259-49612 GCA_000969725.1 Ophiothrix spiculata
GCTCCAGGACTAAATCTTAAACCAATACTACAAAGTGTTAAAAATAAACTTTTGATTTTTTGGGCTCATTGGGTTTGTTTTTGGTAGATACACTTCAAAACGCTTTTAGATAGTCACATTCCTCCATTTTATGCTGTTTTTACTATAAACCATTTTTGATCCAAATCTTATAGTATTACTTTAAAAAAAAAAACTTAGAACAGACTCCTTTTTTCACTGAATTTTTTTTTATCAAACGATACCTCTTCATGGCTTGTATTCTGCTGGCATATAGTGTAAAGTTGTCCTCATGTTTGTAATTTTCTCTTTACCTTTCACTGCATTCATTAATTTTCTGACCTGAATTTCTACTAATTATGAGACCATTTCCACTCTATTAATCAGTGGCATAGCCAGAGGGGTTGCGGATATTGCTCTTGATAATGACATTAAAAGCTATTAAAATTACATAATATCTGCTTTTTATAGAACTCAAGCCAACTTTTACACCTACCTCCATCATCAAATATTGTTTTCATAGAAATGTTCCTTTTCTTCTTTTTTTATTGCATTAAATACTTTTCTGACCTGCATTTCCAATCAATTATCAGATCATTTCCACTCTTTTAATTAAAAACCGCATGTGAATTAAGTATTTGATCTATTATTTCATTTTTCCTGACATTATTTTTAAAATATTTTAGTAATATCCACTTTCTTATGAATAATGGTTTTTCATTTTCCTTTTCAAGGAAGTCTAAATCTCTATTTTTTTCCATTTCGAACACTGAATTAATTAATTAATTAAACAAATAGAATACTGCAACAAAGTTTTAAAATACAAAAAAAGCTAAAACTATTTGTGTACGTCACCAAATGGTAAAACCATAACATATACCTTCTTACTTCTATTCATATAATTGCCTATTACCTACATATACAACTTTTTAGTTAGCATTGTACCTGGAGCCAAGTTGATGTTTCAAGCAATGCGTGGCTGTAAAATTCAGTGGTGGTAGGACGATCCCCTTTTCAACTCACGGGACGTGGAGGGCACCACCGAAATCAAAAATACTGACTTGGAAAAATGGAACGAGGATGATCACGTGTTTATTTATTTTTTTCTGCTGAAGGTTTTTTTTTTGAAAATAGGGAAATATTTACAGTTGCAAATAACCCCAGAAATCACTCCAGGAAGATCACAAACCTGTTTTTATTTTCGTAGACCTATTATGTGTATCTAAGCAAAAGTAGAAGTGTTCAAAAATAAGTAAACCACGTACTGGCAATGTGTCTCCCTCGTGTCTCTGACTTTCACTGAGCTTCGTCGGTCGACGGCCGTATATGGACAAAATATACCGGCATCAAATTTGTTTATATATTGAAAAAAAAAACATGCAGTGAATTTTTTAAATAATAAAACCTAAAATACTGATGAAAATCATGAAAAAAAAAATAGAAGTTACTAAAAAAGAAAATTAAATGTGTGTAGGATTCGATCTCGGGTCTCATGCGTGGAAGACCAATACTCTAACTGGTAAGCCACAGAGTTTTCGGTGTGCGAAGAAAATTTTAAACCAATTATAAACCTTGCGCCCTATGACCTACGATTCGGCGCATCAGATGTGATGAATATTAATGAGGTAATCCTTTTCACGATAATTTTCGTAATCGCTCACATTCAAAATAATCAGAATATCTTTTTAGTTTTCCGGGGTCGAAGTCCCGACCCCAACGGTTTTGAAATCTGTATATTTTTATACACTAAATAAGGGCATAAAATGAAATTTTTGAGCTTTAATTAAAATTCAAGTTTTTTGAATGGAAGTTCCAAAATCTGATGACGTCATGTCCTACACCCCCCCTGGTAAAATTATAGCGAACTACTGTGGTTAACCACATTTCCCGGTCAATTTTGACTGCATGGGCATATTTATTTTATGCTAAGAGAGAGCATTTTTGAAATTTAGGTGTGAAAAAGCGTCACCATCAGTTCCTTTGATGAAAGATATAAAAGGTATAAAATACCTCATGTAAGGTATAAAAATGAAAGGCATAAAAATACCTCATGTAAAATAATAATGGATGTATGAAATATACCAATATATCCTATGATATTGTGTATATTATTTATAAATACATCATAAACAGCTTTATCAGGCTTGTATACTGAGTATTAAGTAAAAGAATAAAGTCTAATTGTTTTACTAACAAGTTTAAAAACATATCAGATTACAGTGTAGTGCTTGTTATTCTATATCAATAATTAACAAATCGCTATCAACTGCATGGCACCCATATTACGCCTACACTACAACAGCTCTGATCCCCACCAAATTCACACTGGCACCCATGTTAAACCCGGGGGTGCTCGAAGAAAAAAGTGGTATGCATGCTCGTCAGAAAAATGTCAAAAAAGGGTCGGATTTTGGCCCATTGGCGCCGTCGACGTCTTTAGACCAGGTTATTACACACCTACACAACAATTCTGACACCCGGGTTCTGACAGCTCTGATCTCAAACAAAAGTTGCCTTTATCCCAAAATCCAACACCTAATCTACAAATACGTCACTCCCACGTAATATGCAGATTTAACAGCCAAGACAGAAAGGTACCCATGTCCTCCCACACATTTCACTAATTTGCATGTTACTAGGTGCCAATATCCCAGGGTTTTTGTTCGTAAATACAATAATAACAGGATGTTTCAGCCCACGCTTGCTTTATATTAGGTTCATTTTATAATAGGTACATACTATAGCTTCAAAGGTATACAAGCTGAAGAAGAATGTCAAACCCATTAATTATCCTAATAATCTCACCTTTTATTTGTTCCAATATTTCAGTTAATCAATACATATTCAACAGCTAATAATATCTAAATATTTGTCCAAAATATGGAAATCATTGAAATAACTACATGGAAAATGATGAAATAAGGACTTTAATTTAGAAAATAAGCAAATAATATCTAATAATGAAATATCTGCAATCTCTTCATGTTAATAATACCTTAATTTAAAATACCATGTGTGCCAATGAAAATGCAAGATTGTTTCAGATTTTTGTCTGAGAGAATTAGGCTACAGATATTAAAAAGAATTATCAAAGTTTTTTTTACATAATCTCATCTTCAAACAGCTTTTTGTTTTGTGAAATTTGGATATTTGGTTCTTAAGTAATGACAAATTCTATGAAGCCCTTAAAGGGACTGGCCTAGATTCTTCCCACTAAGTTTTTACCTACATATTTTTTTACATGAATCGGTAGAACATATTTATAGTAATATAACCTACAAGTAGTTTTACATGATTTTGAGGAATATTGGAGAAAAATGCAATTCTTTACCTGTTTTGATTTTTTTCACCGGCGAAAAAAAAAAATGTGAAAACAGTGTTTCTAGTTTCAAAATTTTAAGATTTTGTTTCTACACATGTGATGGGTAAACAAATTATTTTTGATGAAATTGTTTCTCTTTTAATATGTATTAAATTATCTCTAAGAGCTTTGTTTGATTTTTTATCTGGTAAATCCAGATCTGAGGTACAAATTTAGGATTCAAAAAACACAAGATAGTCACACCACCGTCAAAGAATGATATATTGCAAATTAGTTATCTCTCAATTTGAGCCATTTCTGTGTAAATTTTTGTACTATTTTGGATATTACTACACTTTTAAGCTTTATTTAGAGCATTTCCATAAGTTTTTAATTCTAAGTGGAATCTAGGCTAGTCCCTTTAATAATTGAGCTGGTCCGATTTCTTTATCTAAATATCATTATCAATATCAAAAGTAGCCTGACTGCAATAAAAGCAAAGTAGCTTCATCTCATTCTCTGTATGTTTTCAATGGCAATGGGGAATTCAAAAACATTTATTTCATTCTTTTTCAGTTTTTCCATTATATTCGTGGAAACTTTGCTATGCATCTTTAACAAGTCCGACTTGATACTATCCACATCTTGATTTGCACACATATTTGATAGATTTCAAAAAGGTTTTCAATCATGATCAAAGCTATCAGTAATACACGTAGAAGCTATAAAAAAATGACTGCACACAAATCCTATGAGAAATCTACATGAAACAAGCTTAAAGGCCTGAATACACATTATTTTTACCATTTGTAAAATCCAGACAACTGATTGCATATTGATCTCGAGTTTCTAGACAATATTATCGATCAGAATAATCCAAAAAAAACTCCAATTAGAATAATACAAAATTCACACAGTGGCAAACATTCCAAATTATTTTTTTTTATCATTGGAGAAATATGAAGTGGTGAACAAATCTTTTCTTGTACCTCCCTGCTACAAACTATTACATCCGCCTGACTGCTGACCAATCTGGCTTTTTATTCCTTAAGACATGGTTCAAAGTAATGAAAATGGTTGAAAATAATAATCAGTTCTTTAGTTGCATAAAAACCCTAACAACAAGCATCATGTATGTGATGCCTCACCCTGAAAAGGGGGACTTTGCGACAGAACAGTTTTCAAGAAAATGATGAAAATAGGAAGCAAAAAATAAAGAAAATAATAAAGAGTTTCCAGCAGACTTTCTATTGTAAAATTAGATCGCCTTGATCAATTTCAACAAATAAGGTGTCATTTTAAAGCTTAGAAAATGTTGCAACTAATGAAATGATAAAATGAAAATTGATTTCATCTGTAAAGTCCCCCCTTTCGGGATGAGTCATCACATATTATGTTTCATAATACTATTTAAAGCAATACAATAGTGTGTCACCCATGACTTTTGTTATTTTTAGCTTATTATGTTTGTTTTTGTTAGATATTAATACCCTTCAAATGATTTGGCTTAAATATGCTTACTTTTTCTGTTATGGCCAATTGTTGAATTAAATTCGAGATCCCGAATTTAATTCCATATGTATTGTATTAGTATAGGAAAGCATGCATGTGCTTTTTCATCCCTTTTTTCTCTGGCAAAACAAGTTTTTGACAAAATGCTCTTGAAAACGCTTTTAGATAGTCACGTTCCTTCATTTTAGGCTGTTTTTACTCAAAACCGTTTCTGATCAAAATCTTATAGAATTGCTTTAAACAAAATTCATATGTTTAATTAATAATTACAATGCCTATATATTTTTGCAATGGTAATGGGAAATTAGAACAATTCACAATTCAAAATGATAAATCATTCTTTTTCCTTTTTTTAACTCCATGACTAACATTTTATAAGCATTGCCTTTTATTTTTGCATGAAATTTGTTTCAAATGAAATTCATATATTAATATTACTATCTGTATATTTTTCAATGGGGAATTAATTGAATTTACAGTTGAATCACTCCTAAAAGTTTTAGCATTCCATCCGTGGAAACTCAGCTATACATCTTTAAGAAGTCAGATTTGATACTATTCCCTGTCTTGATTTACACACATATCTGTAAGATTTTAAAAAGGTTTTCAATCATGATCAAAGCTATCAGTAATAGAAGCTTTAAGAAAACTCCCACACAAAAATCCTTGGAGAAATCTACATGAAACAAGCTTAATGGATACATTCTGTAATGTCGATGGGAGATGTTGTGTATGGGAATATGAAACACTATAATTTATTCATTTTCCCTGTCCCTTTTTTTTTTGGAGGGATGGGGGGGGGGAAGTAAGAGAAGCCACCAGCCATGAAGGAGAACTCAATTAGTTTAAGGGACTAGCCTAGATTCCACTTAGAATTAAAAACTTATGGAAATGCTTTAAATAAAGCTTAAAAGTGTAGTAAAATCCAAAAAAGTACAGAAATGTACACAGAAATGGCTCAAATTGACAGTGAATTGATTTGCAATATATCTATATGCGATGGTGGTGTGGTGTGACTATCCAGTGTTTTCTAAATCCTAAAATTGTACCTCAGATGGATTTACTAGATATATGATCAACTGAAGCTCTCGGAGATAAGTTAATACATATCAAAAGAGAAACAATTTTATCAAAAATATTTTTGTTTACCCATCACAGGTGTAGAAACAAGATATTTTTAAGATTTGAAACTAGAAACACTTTTTCAACCAAAAAATACAGCTGGTAAATAATTTCATTTTTTTCCTCTGTTACACAATTTCAGCGTAAACTACTGGTAGGATATGTTAGTATAATCATGTACTATCGATACATGTGAAAAAAATATATAGTCAGAAAATCAGAGGAGGATCTAGGCCAGTGCCTTTAAGGGTACAACAGGTCTTTTTCACTTCCAGGCTACAATTCAACACCTCTGCCTAATTGCTGGGCAATCTGGCATTTTGTTCCTTATTCTTAATTTGGTTTGTGACAAGCAACAATACTTTAGTCATTTGTGGCAGATGAACAGCACACTGGTGTATAATAGCTTCATCTTTTGAATTTACATTTATCCCTCTCACATATTTACACTTTGTTTATGAGTCTTCCGCTCCTTGGTCTTCACCCATCGGTGCATGGTTGGATATTGGCCCAATGGTATATATACTCTGTAAATCTTGAAGTATGCAACAAGTAGCCGATTAACACACAAAAACCAAAATGACCATACGGGGAAGTAAATTAGTCCACATTTCTCAAATCATAACAAGATACCAAATCTTGCTGAATATTCAAATGAATTTATTTACAATGTTTGTCCATGTGTTATCAAAAATATTAGCCCAAAATAATACCAAAATTATGAAGAATTCATGTAAAATATATTAATACTCAGTGATTCGGCCTTAATCAATCATTACTAGTCTCTTACACGAATACAAAACCACCAGTTCACAATGTTGAAGAATACAAGGGATATGCTATGGATCTTGTAACAGAGTCTGATTTCTTGTTGCATACTTCAAGGTATATGGAGTATAGTCATAGCTTTCCAAGTATATGGAGGCAATTTAGACAACATTCAGTAGGATCCCAGAGTATATGACTAACATGTAGCTTTACTGTCCCATTTTTCAACAAAATGGACAAAGCCCAGGAAAAGAACAAAATTGAGTATTTTTGAGGAAAATTAATCAAAATGTATCCAATTTGGGAAGATATAATCTCTACAGCCATTCAGATTTCCATATGAACTCGATAAGCATATGCAAATGAAACTTGAGTGGAAAATTGAGAAGGAAAGAAAAAATAAAAAAAGAATGAGAGAAGTTGGTAACTACATACATAAAAATAACCCATTCCTAAAACTAGCTTGTTTGGAAAATTCTATCTACATATCAATATACCATTTTTTTCTTGAAAACACAACTGGGAAAGATGCCTTGATTTTCTGTTTGTTGTTTTTGATTATTATGCTCCTCAGTTAGACCCAAAAACTCTGATATTTGTTAATCTAAGAATAATATTAAGCATGGTGTGTTTGCATTGAGATTCGTTTTGGTTATCAGTTAGGGCAACGCACCAAATCTCGAGCCGTTGCAAAATCTGAAGCCATATATCCCACAATGCATCACTACAACCATTTACAGTTCAAAGGTTTTTTAACAATATATGGTTTATATGTGACTAAAATTTTGTTTATTAACAAGATAGTGTAAAACCACATTTATATGAATTAATTAAACATGAATTAATTAAAGCAAATTAACTAATTTGTTTAATTAATCGAAGTAACCTCAGTTAGTAGATTTTTTCTGCTCACATGGAACTTTAGCCAATATGATATACCTGACAAACATACAAGAATTTTTTATCCTGACCTGAAATAGAATGTACACTTTCAAAAAACTAACCATTTATTTGAGATCTGACCCTAAGTGGCAGCGGTAGCTTGAATTAACATCCCTAAGTGACATAAATTGTGCTAAAAACTACCCCGTTTTCCAAAAACGTAGGCGCCACTGATGGGTAAAAATCAGACCTTTTACACCATTTTTTTATGATGAGCACAAGTAACAATTACCATCCAGAGCGGTCCTCCCCCAACCGGGTCGGGGGGCCGGCTTCAGGTCTGGAGTATTGCCCATACTGGTAATTGACTGGTTAGAGTGCTTTATTGCCATTTCATTTTACACACTTACCTATGAACATCATATTCCGAGTTGCATTTTGGGCAAGTATAATGATGCATGTTTTTACAATCTGGCACTCTGGTAGGTGAATCTAATTCCAATAACTGCATCTTACATCCTGGACAAACTCCAATAGCCAACGCGGCACGGTCCATCCTGGCACAGTATGTCTGGCACAACTCTCTTGGCACGTTGAATTCTGGAGCCGATTGAGTCCTTGTCAACAACGGAGGTTTACCATGTCCAGGACTTTCTGGTTTGTCTAACGATGACCCGCTTTTCTGCTTTGCTTTTCTTAGTTGAGACAGATAAGGTGATTCTGTTAGAAATAAATAAAAAAGATAACAACGTCTGATTTAAATTCAAGTAATTGGTTTTCCTTGCTTAAGCTTGCTTGCTTGTCAACAGCAATACTGGCTAAGTAGAAAAACCTTTTTTATAGCAAATGTCGGAGCCGTTGAACGCCGATGTCAGGTACAAGGTCGCTGTGTTTCTTAAAATACACTTGTCAGTCTATGTCTACAATATTATCAAGAAAATTACCATCATAATGTAATGTCTCTTAAAATATATATCCCACTCGCTCAAAATGAATGCAAAGTTACACAATATTGCCTGGTCAAATGACATATCTTTTGATTATTATGATTAAATGCATTAAAGTCATTTCATGAGTTGAATTTAAAGCTTAATATCATAAGATTTCTTTGAAATATATATTTAATTTCAGATGCTTAAAGCTAGCGTGAGTAATGTGAAGTTCTATCAATAAAGTATTGTGTAAATTTCCTTTGCCTTGAATTAGCGATATATACTGTAGAATCCCTTTAATTTCGCAGATGTTTAATTTCATGCTTTGAAAATGGATGTTTTACTTTGGGCACATCTGCAATGGCTGCCTTAAGTTTATTTATTTAAAACCTTGTCATTAAATGTAAAAAATCCCCAAAATGCCCCTACCATATATACGTCAGTGGCCCTTGAAATGGTTCTTCAGGTGACAACATCACATAGAGAACCATTTTAAGAGCCACTGACCCAAGACTGGAGATTTTACAGTGTGCAATCCAAATTAATTACAAATGGCAGCTATTGCAGATACGACTTTCTTGCACTCACATGACGAAATGTGACCATGCAGCTGTATACCCAGCTCCAACCAGTCATAAAGTCGGCCTCTTGTCATTGTCACTTTTTTTTAATGCTTCCCTGTTGATGGTCCTGGTAAGATGTGTAATTTTTTGTTTTCAGTTTTTTGGTTCCAAGGTTTTGATATAAAACTTTGCAGGTGTTTTGTAGAATGCAAGATTATTGTAAATTGACAAAAATTGATTTCAGCAAATTACAGGCTCAGCATGCATTTTCATTAGTAGCATAAATTAAGTTAGCCGGTTTGGAGCTGGGTAGGCACAAACGTACTTTATTTAATTCACAGGGTATGGAATTTTAAGAATAAAACTTGCAAACCTATTTATCAAAAATAAATCTTATCAAAATTTAGTCAATTAATCCGTCAAGAAGGACCACCGGGTACTGAGGCAAAGCCGAGGGGTCATTCTTAATGGACTAGGCAGAGGTGTCTGTAAAATTGTGGCTGTTGAAACTACGAGAGATATATTGGTACTGCAGGAGCAATGCACTTCAAATAGACGTGAGTACATCTGTAAAATCGAGTATCACTCCAACAAGAGGAAAGGTTACCGTACAAGTATAATTAATGTTTAAATAATGTTACTATTAAACAGAGTTAAAATTCCAAGTAACACAAAAAAAATATGCAGAACACAATCAGAGCAGAACTAAAGTTCTATATATCCAGAGTAAAATGTTCCATTCCTATAGAGCCCCTTATATCACAAGCATCAGAAGAGTACATCCAATGAGAGTAAGCTTGTATGTCTACTAGAGTACATTCCTGATTTCAGTAGTAATAGTAGTAGTAATGAAAAATCTCAAATCTGATCTTGAGGACAGGTTTAATATTTCGAATAAAACCGACAGTCAAAGTAACCACTATTTCAGTACAACACCTTAGGAGAAATCCTGCCAAACAGAATAACATTACCAGTCAAGCAACATTATCAATTTGATTAACATCATCAATCAGAAGAACATAGAAATCAAAGTACTAGTATTAGTCGCTCTCAGGGAGTATACCATCAATCAAGAGTACTGCCAAAATAAAAAAGAAACCATATATAGCACCATTAATCAGAGTAGTACTATTTCAAACCAATGCCGTCAATAACACTGCGATTGAAAATGATCAATTTCTTGTATTCTGGGAATATGTATCAGGTACAGTAGGCCACAATGGACCACGATTGGACATAAATATGTTCTAGCAATTCCCCAACTGACGTCATCCCAAGCTGTCTTAACATCATTTTGTAATGTCATTCACAAGCTGTCCCAACATTCTATCCTTCTACTGATAATGTTAGCAAATTTCCAGGCATGTTTTCAGGGGCGTAACCAATGGGGTTACATCCAATACCTCCCTCCCCCCCCCCCCTGGGACGCAAAAAATTGGGAAGGATAGCAAAAAAATGGGAAGGGAAGAAGAACTGGAAGAAGAGAAAGAGGGAAGAAGAGAAAGGGGAAAGAAGAGGGAAAAGGGAAATGAAAAGAGAAAAAGAAAGAAAAGGACGGAAGAAAAAGGGAAAGGAGAAAAGAAAGAAGAAAGAAATCATTATTTCATCCAAAAATAGGTGTTTTTAAGCTAAAATAAACAAATTTGTCTAAATATTTTTGCGTGTGCGCTACGGGCGCGTCTAAAAGCGCCATCACTGCCTCCAAGCCAGTACAAAAAGAAAGAAAGCATTATTTCATCCAAAAATAGGCGTTTTTAAGCTAAAATAAACAAATTTGTCTAAATTTTTTTGCGTGTGCGCTATGCGCGTGCCTCCATGCGCCATCACTGCCTCCAAGCCTGTACAAAAATCGGGAAGCCTCTTGATGAGTCTTGCCAAATCTTAGTCTTTTGCAAGGTATGAATAAGCACATTTATGTTAATGATGCTTTGTTTCTATCCCAGATGTCTATGGTATTGCGTATCAGCATTATTGAATTAGAATAAGTTACAATCAAATAAAGTTACAATTAATGCATGCAATTTTATTGGAATGAATTGGTTTTATGAAATACTTCATTCAAAGGTATCACAAACCATTAATATGATGTACACAATCACATCAATCTCCTCAAAATTATTTGCATAATGTGTTCCATTTTAATATAGAGTTACCTGCCTATGACGTCATTTCATACTATGAAATTGTTAATTTTGGATTTCATGTCACGATTTTGAGAACTGGGTTGCATGTTTTTGTATGTAATGGTGTATATTGAGGAAATATTATTTGGATCAGGCAATTTTGATTTCAGCAAGGAAAAATACAATTTAATGTGTAACACAAAAACATCCCTCAGTTAAGGTTATTTCAAAGTTCAAAAAAATCAAGAATTTTTTTCAGATTTAAAATAATTAGTCAAATAAAGTTCATCTATACATTTTGACATAAAACATAGTAATGAATATGACTTTAAGTATTGAGCAAAATGAAAATTTGTGGATGTGAATAATTTTAATAATTCTGTTTTATTGTCAATAGAGGTGACCCACTTCAATTAAGCTTAAGAAGATGTCATATTCAAATAATACCATGCACTCTAAGTAATTTTCATAAAAGTCAACCAATTCTATGAAAAAAAATTAGAATGCACAAATCTCAAAAATTGGAATGCACATCATTTTATAGCCATGACCTCAAAACACATGTCAGTGAAAGATGGTTTTGATTAGATAATCAAATTCTGTATCACAACATCAGCATAATAATATAATTTACTTTCATGGTGACACCATTTTGTTTGATGTCAAATGCAATAGCAAGATGTTGATTTTTTAACATGGAATGGGAAAAGTTCACTTTATTCCCTCTCTTTCTCTTTCTAGCTCCGATTTGAGGACGAAAATCGTTCAAGAAAATGCAGAATTTTGTCAAGCTTATTTGTCTTTTTTTTGTAATTTTCAACATTCTGTACCGACTCATCCAATAAAACTAAGGATTGTCTGAATGTTTATTGGTCTTTACCTTTAGTATATTTCATTCCAGTGTACCCAGTGGCTGACCAAAAAATTAACGCGCACATAAGTGCGCAAAAAGTTTCAGATCAAAAATTTAATGCAAAATTTTTCCGGATAAATGTGTTTATTTTGGCTAAAAAACGCATATTTTTGACTAAAATAATGATATTTAATAGTGAAATACGCGTGAAGCACGCAATAAAAAGGAGTAATTGAGAGAAATTTGCGCCTAAAAACTTCTGATTTTTTTTTCGGGAGGAAGGGGGAGGGGCAAACTGGGTGGGTGGGGGAAAAAAATATTTTGGAATATTTTGCAAATGCCCCCCCCCCCCATGCCCCCCGTGGTGCCACCACTGAGTGTACCAAAAATTATTAAAATTGTCAGTTGTATAATATGGCAATATTGCATAGTTTTGGAAGTGAGGGTATTTATGTATTTATAAAGGATTTGTAGATGGCAAATAGGTAGATTTGCAATGGATGGTTATTTTTAAAACAGCTCAATCCTACTGCATTATCATTCTTGTTAATGGTTATTTATTGCCAGCATCCAATATTCCCTACAGCTAATTTCTTCAGAGTTGGGTATTAGTATTAATGTTGTATGTGACTGTCCAGTCTGTATGAGCCGTAAATGCCAAAAAAATCATTTTGCGTTACAAGTGAAAATACATGTCAAGGTCGTAATTTGCCGAAATTGATTTTTTGACAGATTCACAATCCTTGTGCTTACTACAAAATACCAGCAAAGTTTCATTTCGAGAAAATGATACGAAATGTGAAATAAATCTGCATATTTTAAAGACAATCAACAGAAAATATAAGGCTAACTGATCTTTGAACGCATTTATCTCAGTTATACATTTTACTCCCTGACAACCTCAGATGGACCATAACTTGACTTCTGGATATCGTGTGAAGTTCATTTAGGTGTCATTTTAATTCTTAGAGCATGGTAATAAGTGAAATTGACAAGAGGTGGCATTTACGGCTGGTTTGGGATGGATGGTCACATATATAATCAACTCAAATAAGTGTTAGGCAAATCCCTATATGACAACGGCTTTTTACAAATCTCAAGGGGACATATACAATGCATAAATGTATCTTTGAGGTAAACTTTACTAATTTTAAAGGATCTCACAACATCTTATAAGCATGTTTGTTTTTCTTCAAATCTTCATGCAAGTATATGATTGTGATATATAGGACTATCGTTATTTTATTGATTTCATTCGTATTCCATATGTATTTCAGGATCATGATTTGTACCGGTACTAAAGATTTTTGCATGTTTAGTGTAGGTGAACATGATATTTAGCAATTACTTACAAAACAAGGATCTATATATCAAACTTCAATTACAAAAACAGGGATTTATTACAATGTAAGCGATTTATCTTTGCCATAATAGATGTAAGTAACAATTTACTTCGTATACTATGTTGATTCATATTCTCTGTAGCATTACAGCACTGCAGTGGAATTATATTATTCGAGAATCCTAGAACTAAAATCCTAAAACTATATAATAAATATTATTTGATTTGAGTGGATTATCACTTATCTATGTTCCTCTTTCTCAATTACCCATAATTTAAAAGAACTAGCCCAGATGGTATCTAAAATTAAACATGTATGGGGTTGTTTTTTGCAAAAACAAGAATGTGTATGTTAATCAAGATCAACATAAAATGAAAAACAAAAAACAGAATTGCAACGATAATGTTACATTTTTTACCAAATGTAAATTTTGCATTTTGCTCTTATTCCCAAATTTTTGATTTCTCAAATATATCTATTTTTTTCAAAGAAGAATTAAATCATTTCAGATATACGAGTAATGTGTGTAAAAAGAGAAACAAATTCATCAAAAATGATTTGACCAGCATTGGATTAACAATCAAAAGATTTAATACCAGATTTGTAACCTGAAACACATCACATATAACATCATTTGACTTTTTTAAACTCTAAACTTCTTAGATGTGTCTCGTTTTTCATATTAATTGAAGTGAACATTGGGCCATTCCAGAAATTAATGATGCCTTGCCCCCAAAGACATGCCTTGTTTTGCTTGAAAATTTGGGAATTCCCACGCTTCAAATTGCATGTGAACAAATTGGGAGAGCAAAAAAGAGGGAGGAAATGTCTTGTAGCTATAATAAAGGGCAATTTTTGGAATTCCCAATAACAGACATAAGGGTTTTTTTCATAGCTATAAAAGAATAATGTTTAGGGGAATTCTTATAGCAAAAAACAGTAAAAAAATTTGGGGGATGCTATTAATTTATAGCCCATTGAAAACTAACAAGTATTCATACACTCTGCGTTAAGTACGCGTTGAAATTGTAAATCTAATTGGGCAGTTGGTAACTTATACGCATTCATTAATCTTGTCTAGTTGCACCCTGCGTATCGCGTAGTGCGTTGTACAATTCAATGTACGCGTAACATGCTCGCGCTTTAATGGCAAGTTTCATTTTAAAAAGAAAGGTAAATCTAAATTACAATGATTATGGGACGATTGACGGTTGTATTTTCTATGTTTTATAGAAATAGCAAACACATTTTAGAATAATTATGCCGTTTAATTTCTTTGCAATTTTATTCTAATCATTGTCGTGTATGAATTAGATTAATAACTGCACTGCTCTTTACTTGGCGCCTGGAAATTGTACGAAAAATACGCGGTGCATTATTGTTGTACAATTTCACTCGCGTCAAGTAATACGCAGTTATTAATCTATAAATACAGGTGTATATTTTTGTAAAAAATTAGTAAGCGTGGAAATAAAAAGTTTAATCTGGATAAAGAAATTATGATTCTTCCCTTTAAAATGATGTAGAACACACTAACTTTGAAACGCTTTTATTGGATTGTGATGGATGAACACACTAAATTGATGATATCTTTTAAATTTGTAGGATTTGGGATTATAATGCTATATGCGTGGGATTAAATGTTGACAAATTTCAACATTAAGTGCTATGTTAAATGCCATCTACTTTGGTACAGTATTAATAAATGAACTTTTTAATGAAAATAATGCTTAAATGTAATTTGTTATCTGTATATGTGGGCAATTTCATAATGGATGTTTGTGGCTTATTATTAAGCAAATTGGCCTTTTAAAATGATTGATGTAACAACATTAAGGACAAAGTCATACATTTCTATTAGTAGCAAAGCCATTACGGTCTTGTGATGAAATTTATGACCGTTTGAATATTGTTTTAACAATTAGGCCAAAAAAAGTTGTTTGGTTGTCCTCCACCACCCGCCCGTATTTTTCGAAACTGGAAAAAAGTTTTTACTGTACAAAAGTATACCTAATTTTCAAATTTCCTAAAAAGTTTTTTCTTTGAGAATTTTGATCTTCTGAAAATATTTTTTTAAAGTTGTTGTTTTCATTTTGTTTACATTTTAATACTGTTTTTAAACTTGTGTAAAGAGATTTTTTGGTACATTTGCATCTTTATAGAGGCCATAATTTGGTGCAACTTTGAATTAAATTTTGGGGAAAAAATCTTTAAAAAAAAAATCCATCCGCCTGCACTTGCTCAAAAAAAGTTGTGGAAGACAACCAAATAACTTTTTTGGCCTTATTAGTTATCATGTGAATTTTCATATAGCTAAAATGTCCCTGCTTAAAATAGTGCTATTCCCATGGCCAGTTTGAGGGTCTTTTGATGTATCCTACACAATGCAGTGACCAAGAAAATGAAGAGCTCAGTTGCAAAACGTGCTAAGTCCATCGGGTGTCAAAATTGACTTTTTTGCAGAAATGGGTAGAAATTTCAAAAAGACACATTTTGCTTTTTATTTGACATTCATATCTCATTTCGTTATGGAGATATTCAAATTTTCGGAAATTTTCGGCATTTTCCGGAAAAAATGGCCTAAAATTGTGAATTTTTAATATTTTTGTAATGTTTTTCTTTCAAATAGGTTTAATAGACTTTCCTCTTTCAAAGAAATCAAAAAATGAAGGAAACTGATGTATATTTTGTAAAATATTAGCTAAAAAAAGACAGAATTGCGATTTTTCGGAAATCTCAAAATTGGGGAAAATGGTCAATTTTGGCAAAAAATTCAAAAACGCATAAAAGGAAAACGCATTGAGATTTTTGCTTCATTCTTTTTTCATTTACAGTCATTCGACAACCACTTTAAGACTAGATAATCACTTTTTAGCCAAAATTTTGAAAAAGGGTGTTTCTAGAAATCTTCTAATCTCTTTAGTGGCAAAGTGTGCTAAGTCCACTTGAAATTTGAAACAAAAGAGTTTATAAATAGATAACAAATTCGTCATATTCAAAACAAACACATCGTTTAGGTTTCATATGGGTATATCTAAAGTCATGTGTAATATCAACCAATTACGGCAAGCGCAAATGTCTGTATAAGAAAAACGTGTTTTTCTCAAAACTTCAAAATGTGGACTTAGCACGTTTTGCAACTAAGCTCTTCAAATATGCAATTGCATTACCTCTCTTTCTTCTCATTTTGAGCTAGTTGGATAGCCATTACATAAATGCAATATATTTTCTGGCAGTTAGCAAAAATTTGCTAACTTAAAAGCCCAACATTTGTAAAATAACTATTCTATAATATTTTGTATTCTACATAAACATTCTTCAGCTAAATAATACGTGTCAACTGTAATCAGCAATCTTAATGGAAATATTATTAAGTATAATAATTTTCAATAATGTCATGTCAATTTTAATGATATCAACTACTCGGATTTAATTTAAACTATCATTTAATCATATAAATGCTGTAGTCTCTAATTACTGTTTCATTAAGATCTCAATTTTTGATATCAGACGAGTTTCCTTTTATCAGACAGATCAGCTCACTAAATGCAATTTTAGTAATAGCAATCTCATAATAGCAAATTTCAGATTTATATATAAAGACTCCCAAATAAGTATCGCCTCATCTCGAACAAATGGCTCCCACGCCAATATGGAATACACAAACGTAATTTGAAGATTTTTTGCACAAGCGCTAAAGTTTGAGCTTTCATATTTCTGACAATTGACTGAGAAACACTGAAGTTATGAACATTTGAAACCCTCGAGGTCGTTTTTTAAAAGTTGCAAATTTCATTTTTTGCACCATACAAACCAGTAACGCAAAAATAAGGATCAATACGAAAGGTAAGTGAGTTTGGTCAATTAAGTACGCGGTCTTTCAAAACCATGCGTCATTGGTTTCTAAGAATCATCCATCCAGATATCATTTTTCTATAATTTTTCATTTATTCATTT
>JXSR01S003169.1:2856-13719 GCA_000969725.1 Ophiothrix spiculata
GTGAGTCAAAATAAAGTGTAATCTAATAAGTGATTTAATATAACTAGTTCCCTTTATTCTTTTGCAAAAGTGTTCCTGTATGAGATGACAAATGTCATCAGCTTTCATAGAAAATTTATTGCGTTGAAATCGGACAAAGCATTATGAAGTTATAGTCATTTAAGTGGAGGTACCCAATTTGAACAACGAACAAACTACCTGAGATCTGCAATGTCCAGTAGCCTATCAGAAACATTCTCTATTGCGATCTTTTGGGTCAGAATTTGATATGCGTTCGCTGATTGGATTGCGATACATGTTTGTATCATTGTTAACATCAATTGCTTTGCCAGGAATGCTAGGAAAACTATGCCAAAACATTGCTGAAAAGTTAGCAAAGAGGCAGCAAAATAACATGATTTACACTCACAAATCGGACCCTAAACGCAAAAATTTCTGCGAGAAAAGTATACCCTTTTTCAATATTTTTGTGGTTTCGATACCCTTTTCACGTTACGTACGTATCGTGCCCAATCTTTAAAAAAGACCCTTTTTATATCCAGTGGTCAATGGAGGCAGCCCCCAGGACACGCGCAAACCGTGTCTGCATTTCAAGTAGCATTCTTTATGATTTGCTCTGATCAAAGTACGCCAATTTTCCTGCTAAATCGTTCGAAGACTATTGAAATGTGGCGCACAGAGACGTAAAATGTTAGAGATACAAGAACTCGCACTCCATGAGTGACAATCCCATAGGATTTACACAACAGTCAAATAACAATGGCAGTAACTCCAGATTTAAGCTCCTAACTCTCTACCTGCATGTCCTCTTTGACCCAAAGTCATTCAAACACCATGTCCTCAGAGGCTGTTGGTGATGAAGTCTTCATAATTGATGTCTGGTGACCAATTGTGAATAAAATTATCTTATATGAATGATAAGTTTTCATAATCATAAGATTCTTAGCCAGACCCATTAAGAGGTATGTAGCACTTAAAAGCCCTATTAAGTAGTATGTACTTGTTAATATCTTGCTTTGCTATCCTCTAGGGGTTTTCCACTATTTGCATCAAGTACTTGTGGGACTACACTTGACCCGATGCAGTTCTTTAATAAGTCCCAAGAAAAGCATTGATGATCAGCTGTTGCATCATAGAGTGTGTTATTTCAGTCCAAAATCAAGTTAGATCAATCTGTTTAAAGGAGCATTGGACAAGTTCAGCATCATCCCAAACTTTTCTCCAAGCATTTTGAGATTTTTGCATCATTTGAAGTATTAGTGGTAATAATGTCAGCATGCAAAGTTTCATATTGTCAAATTCAAACCCTATGTATCAAAATATTTAGATATTCTTTTATCTTAATTATCAACAACGATATTGGCCTTTTCAGGAGATCTAATGCAAACTCCAAAATTCTTTTGATTTATCTTATTAGTTTTTTTTTTCTCTTTTGATTTATCTAATTAGTATTTTGCAATACTGGAATACTGATTTATCTGCCATCTATGATATTAAAGGAATGATTTACAAACAAATCTTTGGCTGTTTCTTGATATATAGCATCATTTAGAGAAAAGCCTCAAACCCAAGATCACCAAAAAGAAATCAAATTTTTAACTTTTCAGAAGGTTTTGATCAAAATTTTCCCAATATCTGGCAATTGACTGTTATTTTCCAACATATAAAGTGTAAATCATCCACTAATAAAATTTCAAAATTTTGCCCAATGCCCCTTTATCATTCCTGTATTGCAAAACACTAATTTCATGATGACTTTATTTTGCCTTCCACAATACAGTAGATTCAGATTGCCATTTACAAAAAAAATCTTCAAAAGTGTTGATTTATGGGAGTATCATCATGTTACAAACAGAATCTGTTTGGCTTTAAGGATTTTGGGTTATTTTCTTTCAGTAAATGTTCACACTTTTAAAGCTTACTTTCATTGTTAGACAAGGAAAGGATACTATACTCTATAAATCTTGAAGTATGCATACTTCAAGAGTTACAGAGTATATAATGTTGAAATGTTCACTTACACTTGTGGTAATTTTTGTTGAGACCAATAGTTTGTGAAATTAAAATGCTACTTGTAAAAATATCAAAGAGAAATATCAATGTCAGGCAGATTCAAGATAGTTTAATAAAATAAGTCGTATAAATATCAAGCTTTGGAAACATATGAAATTTTAAGAATATTTCTTGTTTTTAAGATAATATACAACAATGATATATTACTGTTAATTTTAATACTATCTTGCATGAGAACAAGCATAAAAGAAGGATGGATTGGTGAATTTTGGGGGTGCTTTATTTTATTTTATTTTATTTATTTATTTTTTTTTTGGGGGGGGGTACAACAATTACAATCTGCCAAAATCTCCCACCAGAAATTTTTTTATTTTTATTAGAATATTTCTAATTTTGTAGGATAACAGTATATCAAAGTGGTATTTATATGTTCAAATTCAAAATCAGATATCTAATCCAAATATTTGAAAGAAAATTTCAAAACAGATTACGCTATCCCCATTGTTATTGTCACAGTGAAGTATAAATGTAGAAGTTCAATTGTTCATTCTAATCAGATTATTTAGTGCACAATAAAATGATTTGAAAAACTAGTATTTAAAAATATATTTCACTGAAGTACTCCCACACAATCTTCTATGTTCTCCAATGATAAACAAGAACTTCTATGTAATTCAAGTAATATGATTTTCTGTGAAATAACCAGGGCTATAGTTTTATAAAATGGAAAATGACGTGTTTACTTCGGCCACTTGAAAATGTGTTGCTAATTCTGCTTTACTAAAATGTCAAACAGAATACTAAACATATCCAGTATCTTGGACAGGGATTCTCCACAAATACTTGCAGATATGCGAGAAAAACTTTATTTTTTATTTATCTTTTTATTCATGTTTTTTGTTTAAGGTTATCTTTTTAGCATTTAATATCATGTCATATATGTCTTGGAAAAGATGGTCAGGAGGTGACCCTATAAGTATGTTTGAAAACATAAAATGAACAAAAATTAAAGACTGATATATGTGGTTAATACTGGGTATGTATGTATATTTGAGGTTGATCATTTCCCTCATTCAGAAATATGACGAAGTGTAGACAATCTTTTAACTTCATATATACATTTCTTTTAATAATGATGATGATTCATACATAGTGGTATAAAATAAGTAGATAATGTTCAAACTTCTACACTACTAATTATTATCGCTTACACGGAAGCGCTTTCGTGGTACCAACCACGTCTTCAGCCAGTCTTGATGGCTCTGATTAAAATTCCTAGAAGCGCTAGTAATGGACAACATTGACGTCACAGATGTCTTGTGACGTCATATCTCCAAATGTTGGTCGCTCCCTGGTGTTGCTGGGTGTGAGGTTGTCTTTTAAAATTTAAGTGTTTCTAGAAAATTTTAAAGGTGTTTGAAAATATACCTAAATTTAGGAGCTAAAAATCATTTTTCTTGATAATAAAACACTTTATGGCAAAAAGCCTACGAGAGAATTTAGCTATTGTAATCCTTCACCAGCCTCTAAAATTTGAATGTCATAGCACATTCCCTCTAGACATGAAAATTAAAAAAACCTCTAATGTTAGGAATTTTCAAAAAAAAAAAAAAAACATAAGAAATTAGCCGAATATTATAAAACTTATTAAATGTTACCATTGAAGGGTTTTCTTTAAATAGAAATAGGTTTAGGTTCCCATTCCCAAAAACTATTCACTTTATAGCCAATTTTCTGACATGTGTAAATAGCCGTTCAAGCTACCTTAAATCACTTTTTTGTTAACAAAAATTTCAAGATGACTTGACATACAAGCAACCTTTTAACACCATAACAAAACTATAATGTTAATGGTCACCAAATTAAGCAAGCATGTAAAGGAAACAACAGCTTCTAAAAATATCCCTCCCACACAGAACATGTCATGTTTTCCAACCTCAATGAACTCGTGGGTGTTTTCAATCATGGAGAAACGCTTTCCAAGAAGTGAAGGAAATGCAGGTATAGTGTTTTCATCCAATTTGTATCCCAATCTATCTTGTCTTTCTCCTGTCAATATATCTATATGTAAATCTATTAATTTAGTTAAGCCATCTTTTTTACCTGTCAATATCGGAGTTGACAAGAGAGTTCCAGTACATGGGACCAAGTTGATATGATAAGATATATAATAAGAGTTATTCCAGTTACGGTGCTCAAGCTCAAGACAGGAAAAAGGATGCAGGCAGAAAGTGGAGTAAGAGATGTGTATTAACTCTATAAAACACTTGAGTGTAACCTAGTGAAATTAGAACGTACAGGGTCTGGAAACAATTATTCAATAACTCACTGTATCTCATATACAGGAATGAACCATTGTTGATTTGCAATGAATCCACAGTTGATATTCAAATTAGCATGTAATGCACGGCACAGCGTTTACTGAAGTGCGTTTATGCAGTGCACATAAGTTTGTGCACTGTTTATCGTTGGATACTTTACGGCAAAGCAACAAACATTCGCAAACTAGCATTTTGCATCAGATTCTGCTAAATATTTCTATGAAGATGACTAGGCCTACCTGTTAAATTGAAAACATTTAGAAATTAATTCATAATTTTCCAGAAGATTTTCGTTGTTGAAAGCTATTCAAACACGCTACAGAGTTGTTCATTGCAAACCAATGTGGATGCATCGTTGTTGATTTGCGATGAGCAACACTGTTTGAATACCTATAGGTTCAACAAGTTTAACAGTGCTCTTAGGGGTGGCTTCAAAACTCAACTGGCGGTTGTCTGCCAGTTCTGGGCGGTTGACTATTGTTTATTCCGGCAGGCAACCGCCGGTTGAGTTTGAAGCGACCCTTAGTATATCGGCAATGCAAATGCAAAAGGAAACTTTCCATAAAACAGAAGGGAAGCGGTAGTATAGTAAATGTAAGAAACAAGATTTTTCACAGCTTCAAGTTTTGGGACTTGGGATATAGTTTCATAACTGACCGGGTAAACCTGGGCCACAGACAGAATGGTCTTAGTGTACGAGGTGTTCAATAAATAAGAATTAAGCATTAAAATTGATTTAAAAAAATTATAATACCAAGAACTCCCACATCCATCTCCTCTCTGACATTTGGAAATCTGCAGTCCAATTCTTGTCATCCTTTTTGAAGGAATAATCTTTCTCAAGTGTTGACACCATGTCCTTGTTAAATTTGTTGATTTGTCCAGAGAGAGTTTTAAGGTTACTGCATCAATTTTGATGTTTATTCAGATTTCATGTAAAAAATCAACTCTCAAACACCTCTGACAAATTGAGGGGTGCTCAGGCAAAATGAGAGGAAAGTCGCTTATTTCAAAATTGAGTTTATTACATATTTGAATTCTTTATAATCTCAGCTTTTGAATACTATATAATATGTCACACTTTCTTTCTCCATTCTTCATTTAGAGATCGAAATCCAACGCAGTCCACTGAATATATTGCAATAAAAATTAGCTGCAAATCAATTTCAAAGATACTGATTACTACAGTGTATAATAGCAACATGCAATCAATTAATCATGAATAATTGCACTTCCCGGCAAAGTTGACCTTCAAAACTTCAGGAATAGGTAAACACTTACGTATGAAGGTGTTTTATGTAAAAAATGTAGATTTGCAACCTTCCTCTCATTTTGCCAGAGCAGCTCACAATAGACCTTTTCAAAATCCATTCAGAAATCTCCGGAACGTCGATCACCTGGCCATTTTTAACCAATCATGTATAACCTCAATGATTAGTATGCACGATTTTGCCAACAAAATTTTCTGTGAAAAATAAATTTAACCCGATCCATACATTATTAGATGCACTAATTCTGAACAACTTTTGGCTTGTGGTACCGTATGCTCACTGACACACAGAGTGAAGTTTCCATTTGAAATTGGCTGATTAAGCTTAAGATTTCAAGTCACATCAGGCGTTCACACTAAAAGTGACTCGTTAGTGCTAACCCTATTTACAAGTTCAAATTTGTATGCAGTCAGTTTACGTGAACATGGACGTAACATTATTGGTATTGTGCTAATGACATACCTGCCAACATTGTGAAACCTAAAATCAGGACAAATAGCGCGACGCGCGAGGCATTCGCCGGAGGTCCAGGGGGCTGGGGCCCTAGCTGGGGTTCAAGGGGGCGCTTTGAAGTTGTAGAGATTTCAACAAATCAAAGGCCAAGGAAACATTATTTTCATACTTAGCCATGTATTGTAATGAAAGTGAGCATGTACATACTTCCTGGAGTTGGTAATTTATTATTGCAACTCAAGTAGATGAGGGCCATGGCAGCCTGGTTCAAGGGCCCCTTAAGGGCACTGATGGGGGTTGAGGGGTAAAGCCCCACTCACTAGTAAGAGGTATACTCAGGGGTATAAGTGTGTCCAAAAATAAACAAAGTGTTTGACATTATGACCCCCTGTAAGGGCCCAAGTCCTGCTCATGGGGACCAGCTAGGGTTCACTCTACTCCTGGGGGTCCCTTTTTAAAAGTTGATTTGGTTGTAAAGGAGAAAAAACACAATAACTTGAATTTTTGATTAAAATTAAAAACTTGTTCCGTTTACGAGATAAATGACTTTTTGTATCCAATATTACAATACATTTGTATTGGAATGTACATTTTAAAATTGACCTACTGACCCTACGGTAGGTCACAGTTGGCTGATTTCATTATATATGATGGGTTATGAAATTATAATAATTTAATCAATTCTAGCATCCTTACTATTTTTTGAGGGGGGTATCATCTACCCCCTCCTCATTTACATATTATCCAACTAACACCATTATTTCTCTTGGTGCAAGCACATTGATTCCAACCCTTTACATAGGCATTACAGTGGCCAGTTGGTGATGGTGCACCTAAATTAATTGGGAATTACCTACCCGTTTTTTAGTCTAAGGTGTCATTGAAGATTTTTTAAAAAGTGTTGAGTGTTTTGAAGTCAATCTAAGAAGCTGGGAACCACCAATAAAATAGAAGAATGTTGGCGACTTTTGTCAGATTTTGGCTCAAATATGTGTTCCAAGAGCACAAATATTTATTGAATACATGTCCGCTTGCGACTTTCCTTGTGTTTATTAACAGCTTTTTTGAGATTCTGGCCCAAACATATGCCACAAGACCATACATATTGGCGACTTTTTATTTTTTTCAATATCTCAAAATCGGGACGTCCCGATTTTTGGCCATTTTGAGAGTCGTAAATCGGGACAATCCCGATTAAATCGGGACAGTTGGCAGGTATGTAATGAGTCACTCTTTCTGTCGGCAATTGCCAGAAAGTGTAAAATCGGCTTCGGGAATACTCGGAAAGTCATGTTTTGAGAAGGTCTATTGTAAAATAAAAATAAAAGCAGATATATACTTGAAACTTTTCAAAAATTTCATCAATTAAGTTAAACTATATAACATATTAATAAATACAGTATAGCTCATTTCCTTCTACCTCAGTCCACAAACTTAATGAACATCCAATGCTGATACTATAATATGCACCAAGGAGGTGTCCTATAGACAAGCTAGCAACAGGTGTACAGCTGGCATAAAATCAACTCAATTTACAATATCTCAGATATAGATACAGTTTTCAGATATGGATATATATAGATTTTCAATCTTGTGAGCAGGTAACTCCTTCAGGCTTGGTATCAGTACAGCAGGTGATAAGTGCTCAAAGAAGAATCCTACAGCAGGTGCACATAATGGTAGTAGGAAACAGGATTTCCTAACAGGTTTAGGGAATAGTGCACATACTAGATTGTTTTGTCCTTTTCCACTGATTACTACAAAGTGCTTTTATTTTACCCATTTTAACACATGCACAAATTAAATCTAACTGAATTAAACAAAAAATGTATGACTTTAAATATTTTTAAGAAGACTGATTCATCTAGGTAGCAAATCCAGATGATTCAATATCGTTCCAATTTATAGTAAAATCATGCTATGTGCTTATTTTTACAATATGTATTTCCCCAGTGTATTTCACATAAGTAGCCTACATTTGGGGTAAAGGAGATGCATGTATTGCACCAGTCGGAGTGTCTATCTTACAGTTGTGCGCCCTGTAAGCTTAGTTTAAATATAATATTTTATATAATGATTTTGCTGTCTACTAAAGAAAGCTTGTTTAACTATAAAATTTTGACTTAAAAGTTTACTCTAAGGCCTCAATTTTTATGGAATTTAGAATATATGAAAAACAGAATTTTGATTTTGTAAAACAAAAAAATGGAGGTTTTAGTTTAATAGCATTGGATGATGCCTTTTTACACCACTGGTTGTTTGTTATAATAAAAACAGCTAGCAAATGAGCTCCTCTCATCTCTACCTTTCATTCCATGCCGCCTTCTGTAAGTGTAAATAAAACTAATCAAAACATGCTGCAATCTGCTTAAATCCAAACAAATCTTATGCAAGTTATGTTATTTAATAAGATGAAACTGGGTCAGAGAGCTAGAAGTATTTATATGCATGAGGCTAAGGAACCATACAATAATAAAATATCAAGTGGGGGTGGTGCTATAATTAAGGCATGCTTAAACAATCGTAAATCATATACACAACACTTCCATCAACCTTATTCTAAATGTGTTTAATTCAAAGTATAAAAGATGTAGCTTTCTTGCAGGTAAAAAATATTTCTAGGTCATATCATGCGAGGGCAAACTGCTAGCCTGGTAATGCTGATAATACTAGTTAATACACCCAGTCATTTCAAATCAAAAATATCCTTCTATAGAACATCATATTCATTTTTATATAACAATTAAGTCAACTAGCTGCCTTGTGTTTATATCTGGGGATGACACTTTACGCTTCCAGAGCAAAAACAAGTAAAATGGCGAATTCTTTTACAAATATGGGCAATATTGTTTGTACCACAAAAGTACTATATCATGACATTGAGAATATAGCTGGTTGTGTGTACCAAATCCCGTGTATGCAAGAATTTCGAAAAAGTATACATCGGGGAAACTAGACGGTTATTTGGTTGTAGAAAGCAAGAACATAAAACGGAATCAGATAAAGTTGAACCTAAAAAATTCACCAGAGCTGCGAAAAAGGAGTCGGTATCTACAGAACAAAAATCAGCTATAGCAGACCATGTTGCGGAAAATAATCACATCATTAACTGGGGGGAATCCAAACTATTAGCAAGAGACAATATGAAAACAACAAGAAGAATAAGAGAGTCCATATAGATCAGGAGAAAAGGAAAGAACCAAAACAGCGCCAAGCTAATGAACGAAGATGAGGGGGCCTACCAATAAAGTCACATGTATGATCAGCTTATTTTGACGTCATCTAAAGATGATGTCACAACTTCATGATCTCATCGGCTGCCAGTACAGTTTGAGAAAGCCTCCTGTTAGGAGGTGAAACGTCACTACTAAAAATAGTAAGTGTGGATTCTTATCTCAAGAACTTTATAGGAAATTGCAATGAGAAATCCTGATGAACCTATTCAAAGATTTACCATATCAAGAGAAAAAAGTGAATATTTAAATCAATGTCAAAGACAACTTTTGCCAAATTAGTAACTCCCTCTTATTTTCAAATAATTCAGCCCAACATGCAACAACAAAAATGCAGTATGTCAAAGTTTGCCTCTTTTAAATTCCAAGGTTTAAACCTAAAATTTTGTTTATTTGTGTCATTTACTGAAGAGATCAAGTTAGATATAGTAGAAGGCAAGCTTAGTTTAAAAACAAAATGTTATCTTGAGTTTGTGCTATCTACTGAAGGAATATTATAACAATAAGATTTTGGCCTTGAAAATTTAATAGCAGTTCCTTAAAAAAAAATTAAAATAGCATTGGCTGTTTGTCATAATAAACCTAACTAGCGGAATGAAGTCCTATTTCATCTTTCATTCCAAGCCCTCTTCGCTAAGTGTAAATAAAACTAATCAAAACACGATGCAATCTGGATATTTCCAAACAAATCTTATGCAAGTTTTGTTATTTAACAAGATGAAACTGGGTTACAGAGCTAGAAGAGTTTATTTGTATGAGCATCACCTCAAGAACCATACAATAATAAGATATTAAGTTGAGGTGTGCTATAATTAAGGATCTTTAAACAATCCTAAATCATATACACAACACTTCAATCAACCATATTCTAAATGTGTTTAATTCAAAGTATGAAAGAGGTTACTTCCTTGCAGATAAAACATAAATTTCTAGGTCATATCATGCTAGTGCAAACTGCTAGCCTGGTAATGCTGATAATACTAGTTAATACACCCAGTCATTTCAAATCACAAATATCCTTCTATAGAAAGCTGATAACAAACATCAGATTCATTTTTATATAACAAGACAGTTATTAATTCAAAGTATGAAAGAGGCTACCTAAATGGCTGCCTCGTGTTTATCTCTGGGGATGACTTTATGCTTGCAGAGCAAAAACAAGAATAAAGGTTGATTCTTTTACACATATGGGTGAAAGAAATGATGTATTTACCACAATAATACTGGAAAAGAAAAAAGTGGATATCTCTAAGGTAACCTTTATCAAACTGATTACTCTCGGTTATTTTAATATGTGCTCAATGTAACATTTATCAATTTAAGAAGGTTTATTCAATGATATTTATATAAATAAATTATTAAAATGTAGCTGCTTTGGCGTCCTCCAGAGAAAACCTGGCTGCAATGGAAATCTTAATCACATATTAAATTGGGCTAAAAATGTCCCTAATTTAAGTTGAAGGGCTATTTCAAAGTAATGTTTGTAACCGAAAAAATTGAAAAATTTCATTTTTAAATGGCCACATAACCTAGCATAAACATTATATCCTGGAGTTTATTTTGATAATGGTG
>JXSR01S003169.1:29664-39797 GCA_000969725.1 Ophiothrix spiculata
TATATATGACAAGTCAACTTATCATATCGTAGGACGCATTTCAAGAAAATCGCATTTGGAAATTTTTTTCGTAGACTTTGTGTCATAGAAGAGCCTTTGCACTTAAGTTTTCTTCTGATAATAATGTTTTTTTAAAGAAAAGACTTCAAAGTTTTTATCATGTTTAATTTCAAATTAAAATACTACTTAAAACCTTATTTAATATAGCTTTGAACTTATAGATCTCTATGTGAAAACGCTTTTATTACATTTAGCGATCTTTTAGTACAGTAATTGAATACGTCAAACAAAGCTATATGATATAGATCTGTATGTGAAAAAAAAAATCATCGCAAAGTTGAAATAGCGCACCATATAGATCTGTATGTGATGCGTTGTTTACGCTAAACTTGAGTATTTGATTTTTGTATATAGCGCAGTTTGTGAAACACTAAATTTAAATAGAACGCATATAGACCAAAAATTATTACTTACTTAGGTATTCAAACACGCCACAGAGTTGTTCATCGCGATTCAACAACGATGCATCCATGCTTCTGTGTATTTTTATCGCGCGAGGGTGGCTTTAGCCACCTGAGTGTGATAAAATTCGCAGACGCATCGGATGCAGAGTTGTTGATTCGCGATGAACAACTCTGTGGCGTGTTTGAATACTTTTCAACAACGAAAATCTTCCTGAAAACGGATGGATTAAATTCTAAATATTTTCAATTTAACAGATAGGCCTACTCATCTGATCTGAAGCAAAGTGCTAATTTGGGAATGTTTGCTGCTTTGACTTTATCAGTTTTTCCCAAGCACCGGGCTTTTGCACAAACAATAAGTGCCCGACGCGCGATGATCAGTGCGACGACTTTTGTGTACTGCATAGACGCACTTCCGTAAACGCCATGCCGTGCGTGACGCACTGTGGATTCATCACAAATCAACAATGGTACGCTCCTGTATAAAGAGATACAGTGAGTTGTTGAATTCTTATTAATTAGGCTAAAGTAAAGCCTGTAACTTGGAAGATATGAAGAAATCATCAATATAGCAATCCAGACAGATTTTTTTTTAAAAAGTCAAAAATGTGGTATAGACCGGTATGTGATGTGACCGACAAAATAATTTTCTCATAATTAATTTTGATACAAAAGGAAATAACTTTTGTTTTAGAAGAATCTTGTAAATCACCTTATCATCAACTATCTGTTTACTACCTGTTGCACAAATGGCCGCACTGCTTCACTTTTAAGAAAATCAATTTCCCTTAGAATCTATGATACTCGGCAGTGGTCATATATTATTCACAAGATCATAAATTCTTGAGTTAGTTGATAGAAACTGAATATTAAGAGGAGATACAGACAGAACTGTTATCAATCAAACTAGTTTCTTAGCTTTGTACTATAATACGGATTATATCTTCACAATGTCTAAATATCAAATAAAGACGTTTTGTTTCTAAGGTCAAACTACCTTAAGTGAGCAAATATATAAAGTCATATGTCTTGGGATTTTGGGATTACGGTAGAATTCATGATTATCATTATAACCGGGAGAACTGGAAATTACTTTCTGCATTGCTGAGTCAATCTCCTCAAGGAACAAAACGACACTCAGTTTAACATCTGTAGATTTTGTCACACTTGTGACAGAAAGTGGTAGGGTTAAGAGTTAGGGAATTATTGTTGCCCTAAAATCAACGTTTATATTATCTGTGTCATAAAGACTTGGCATGATGACATCAAACAGTGGACCAGAATGATCATCAGTCAACTTGCTACAGTCCTGGGTTTTAGAATTAAAGAACAGAGAGTTGTAGAAGTCTTTGGAGTCATAAGTGCATTGCCAAATGGTCTTCCTAGGCTAAGGGACATGGGTTAATTCTATTAAATAAATACTTACTGTTTTATAAATCAGGGCATTTATTACAGATTTTTCAACAAACAATTAACCAGTTTCAGTAAGTAAGTTATTTTATAACCCTTGCGCTACTATGCACTCCAAAACAATTTTAATTATGGCACAAATTCCAAGCTATGATCATTATTCAAAAGCAATGGCTGTCCACAGCATTAACAAGTAAATTTATGGTCTATATAGTGAGTTTAGTTTAAATATTATGGGGTTGGTCTTTAATTGAGCATAGGTATTTTATAGGAACAATATGGCAGATAAAATAGAAGCATAATAATTATTCATCAGTTGAAGCTCCATTTTTATTTTTTTAATGTTGGTGGGAGATGAAGATCTGAGCAAAGTTATATAGTCATTATTTTTCTTCTGTAAATGAAACAATTTCTAGTCTGAAATCTTTATATTGCATACATTTAATTGTTTTGTAATGTAAATATGATTTATTTTCATTGAAATGTGTGTTTACAATGTTTATAATAAATATTACTCAAAATATTCAGCCAGTAAATATTTATAAAGGAGACAAAACACATAAACAAAACTGGACATCTTGAAGAGCATATATTTCATTGGAATAAGTTAAAGAAACTTTGTGATACTCTGACCTTTAGGCTTTAGCAGTTGTTAAATCATTACAACGTGTTTTGTTTGTGAAATAAAGTAACCCAGGTGTTACCAACTAACACGTTTCACTCTCATAATTCTAGTTTTGAATAATTGATTTCTAAACTTGTGAATTTTAACAATTTCAACAAGATATGATGACCAAATGATTCCAGAGTGCAATTTCTTTATAAAATTGGTTCTTCCATTGGGAGTCACATGTCTCTGCAAGGCTACTACATGTTATGTTTATTGAACACCTTGTGAATACAATGAAAAAATACCCTCACAATCAAACTCTCATATGTTAGTGGCTCTTGAAATGGTTCTTCTGGTGACTTGAAGAACCATTTCGAAGACCAATGACATAAGTTTTCACTGACAAGAGTGAACACTTTGTAGTGGAAAACAAAAAAAATGGCAGCCATTGCAGCACTTGTGATCTTTTTGTATTCACATGGCGATTTGCTATGACCGTGGTGCCTATTTCCATTTCCATATAATTGGATGAACAATTGTGCACAAGGATATCATTGCTAATACATTTTACCTTCACAGTACTTTATACAAACTTGTAACATTTCCAGTGGTATACTAACGATTTTATTCTGAGATTCGAAAACATCAAGTGAAATGTCAGTAGCATATTATAGTTTCAATATTCTTTGTACATACAAGAGTAAAAATACTTTCCACAAAGTCGCATTTGTAAGACAGAAAATGGGTTACAGCAACATCAAAAGCTTCCTTTAACTGGGAATAACTCAAAAATTAAAAAATAAACTTAAAATTTGATCTACGATTTCCACCTGTCAATAAGCATACTTTTTCAATTCAAAATCAAAAACTATTCCAGTTAATCCTAATGGACCACCTTGAAGCATTTTATTTAAGATTACATTAAGCTCTTCAATGTTATTACTTTTTTTAACAAACAGCTAAACAATTTGAAAACAATTTCAAAACATTTTATTTCCAATACTCTCAAATGTATACACATAGGAATCTATAGAAATGCTTTTCCAGTTACCCCTAAAATGGATATACTGTATCCTTAAAACATCCATTCATGAAAAGATTTCATAATGCTCTGAATTGTTATTACCTTTTTCTACAAACAAAAAGAAGCCAGGCTATTTTAGTCAGAGTAAGGTCTATTCCTAATATGTGTACCCATTACAACAATAGAAATACTTGCCCAGTTAATACCAATGGACATGCTTAAACTATCCATTAATATTAAAATGCTTTTAAATCAATTAATTACTACTCTTTGCTCATCATATTCTCCATAACTCTCTGTTGACAACACAGTAGCGCATTCTGCCTTTAATAAATTAATAATTTTGCACCGATGCTCAAATTGTATCTTAATTAACCTACAACGTGACAGAGCACTAAACATCCAATTATGGGTGAATAAGCTTACAGATCCAATTACCCACCAGTTAGAATGTCACTGAACTTCAATTCTTATGCTTAAAGGGATGATTAAAAGCATTTGAAAAGCATTTGAATTAAATTATGAAATTTCATTCTTCAATCAATATCTTTTGAAAGGTAAGCTGTTAAACAAGATTGATTTCTGGGAGGGCCTTTTTACATGAAATTACATTTTTAAAACACAATAATAACAATCAAGTTAAATCAAATTCAACTTAAGAAAGAATGAAATACACAAATAGTAAGAGATTTGCAGCTCTGTTACAAAGTCAATGAACTTCTCACATTAAAATATGAAAATGAAGATTTTGGTATTACGACTGGAAGACTTAACTATAGAGCTTTATTTGAATCATCCTTACCCAAGACTCAACCATGTACAGCTCAAAATGTTCAATTTTTCAATACATAATACAAAAGCATCTTTAAGGCAAAATTTTAGCATTTGTGTTATCCTTAAATTTATACAAAAGTATATTTACCTAACTGTGTAAAATGTATGTTTTGTGTGTCATGTAAGGACAAAAAAACCTGAATAATACATACTTTTCAATGTTGACAACACTTCATAAATGATACTGTCAACTTTTCCATTTAAAGAAGAGAAACATTAATGTGTAAATCAATTTTAGCTTAATCAAAATCTATGAACTTTTAAAGTACCACTTAAAATGAAACCAAGTCAAAAACCCAACACAAATAGTCAATAGTTCTCCATCGAGAATAATCTACACACAATTGACTGTGCATATTTTGCAACTATAATCAACTAAACTAAATCCAAATAACTTTTCAATAAAACTTGTACATCTAAAAATAATTATCACACCATACAATACGTGTTCATCATGCCTTTCAAGGTGCTTGCCTGTGTGTATGATGCTTTTGAAACTGAGCGCAAGATAATATTGTAGATGAACCAACTATCATTTGCCCACGTGGGTGTAGCAGCGTTAAGCGGAAATAAATCTTGTACACAAATATTCCCTACCGACAGTTGGAAGTTCTAGGAAAACATCCATTCAAAATGTCAGCGACATGAAAATTTTGCCTTCAAAATACCACTTCTGCCCATTAACAGCATATGATGAAAGCAAACGACAGCTTCCTTAAGCCAGTTCCAAACAAAAACTTTGTGTGTATGCCAAAAATTGCAATAGTCTGTCTAGCAGGGCTTCGAAATCTGCGGTACCGCCGCCGCATTATTTCCAGCAAAAATTTAAGTGGCAGAAAAAACAATAACAAACAAAATATTAAAAATAATAATATAAAGTCAAATAATAATAATAAAATTCACGAAAAATTTCTGGCGAAAGATGATTTTTTCCAGGATTATTGAATGACGAAATACAAATAAATGAGCCAAATTCTGTGGTGAATGTCAAATTACTGTTAAAAACAAGCTAGTTTTTCATAAATCTCACAGAAAATTCTCATCAGGACAACAAAGTTCCCAGAAAGGTTGATTTTTTTCTATACCCTTGCTGTCTAATGTAAACTTTATGCAAAATCTGGCAGTGAACATGCCATTCTAGCACCGTTCCCATAAGCTTACATAAAGCATAAAGAGGTATCATCAGCTGCTTTGAGGTTACAGCAATCAATAATCATTTCACTAGATTGCAACTCACTTGCAGATATGGTATGCTGTTAGGCTTTTTAAAGCTTAAAGGGGCATTGGCACAAAATTTTGAAATTTTATTTGTGAATGATTTACACCTATTATGTTAGAAAATAACTGTTAATTACCAGATATTGGGACAATTTCGATCAAAACCTTCAGAAAAGTCAAAAAATTGAATTTTGCTTTGTTTGTTGATCTTGGGTATGAGACTGTTCTATAAATATATTTTGATGCTATATATAAAATTCAAAGATTTGTTGGAAAAACATTCGTTTCACATCATCGATTGCATATAAATTGAAAGAAATTTATTTATTGTAGTTGACAATGATAATTTAAAAAAAAAGAATATCTAAATATTTTGATATATAGGGTTTGAATTTGACCATGAAAGTTTGCATGCTGTCATTATTACTGCTAATACTTCAAATGATGAAAAAATCTCAAAATGCTTGGAGAAAAGTTTGGTTGATAATGTTGAACTTGTCTAATGCCCCTTTAAATTAGATTTAAGCTCATTTTCAGTATAAAGTGATACCTTTTCAGGGTTTTTTTCAGGCAAGCCAATCAACTAGGCTATTTTCTTTGAACCTAGGCCAACATTCTTTGAAAAATGTATCCATTATTCATACTTAAAGCATAAAGCATAAAGAATAACCATGGTTTGTCCAGCCTGGCTGGATTATTGTTCTCAGCTGAAAGAGGAATTGTCAATAAGTCAGAACTTGATAAAACCAGCTCCAGGCTTACTCAAAATATAGCAAGATATTGCATGTTAAGGCCGAGGTCATTAATAATCGTATCGCCAGCTTGAAGCTCATTTACACAATTAAAAAGGTTTTGACTGGTTATGAGATGAAGTTCCAGCAAAACCAGCTTCAAGGTTATTTCACTATGATGCATAATACTGTTTAATTAAACTAGTAAAGCCATAACCCTTTCTAGTGATTGCCATACCCCATACACATAAAAAAAAAACATTGGTTCTGGCCTGTGCTGGATGGTTTACAGCACTGCATGAATCTTAACCTAGTAAGACATACTTTAACACCAACAACCAGTGCTCATAAGTCAATTTTAGAAAAAAAAAATGTCTTTTGGCTGGGCATAACATTTGGAGGCTGCCCTGGAAAGGGTTAAATCACAACTGTTCTAGTCTTGCTCAACGGGTATTTAAAGCATAGAGAGATCACCTGTTAAGGTCAAGCTTATCAATAAGCATATCACTTGCTTGCAGCTTATTCACACCATGAAGAGGATAAGACAGGTTTGAGTTCAGATGCCACTGGCTATTCTTGCCACTTCAGAGAGGTGTTAGAGGTTGAATAATATTGATTTTGAAGTGATGCATATCAGTTGCCTCTCCATTGCTTGGATAACTTACAAGATTGCCATCAACGATTCTTGTTCTTTCAATTTCTGATTTGATTTGATTCAATTGCACCTCTACAAAGTACACTGTCTAAAATAGACATAAAACTCGGTGTTGTCTCTTCGTATTTAAAGGCATAAGCACGTATGTTCCCTGGATCAGAAATGACCCACTTTTACATCCCATTTCAAGTACAGTTTCTAAAAAATTCACCCCTATTTCACACTAAAGTACACTTTAAATTAACAACCCTTTTTTACTATTTCAAGAACACAAAGTAAAATCCATCTTTTCTGACTGTATTTCTTTTAAAAGGAACTTCTTTGTCACCAGGTCACTAAATCAGCAGCTAGGGTGTTTTTCATGTTACCAGGGATGTAAACAAACCGTGATTATTATGGAAATAACAATGGATCAAAAAGTTTACAAAATTAAAAAATATGGGACAAGCAAAAAAGTTGAAAAAAATCAAGTACAGTGAGTCATATTTTATTGGTCACGAAAATAAAAAAAATTCAGGTACAGTAAGTCATATTTTATTGGTCACGAAAATAACCCTATTCAGAAATTTTGAGTACACTTTCATGAAAAAACAAATCCTCTTTCTAAAAGAAATATGCCAAAAAAGAAAGTAGCAAATAATATACTTCATAGAGCACAAATTAACAAAACAAAATCTATCACACTAGAAAAATAACCCTTTATACAATATTGTTGGTGATAAACAGATCTGTAATCCAACTTATCCTTATACTGTAAAACATTCAACATTAAATAAAATCAAAACCTTTTCAATTTTATATGAATACAGTTAACTCTCTTTAACCAAATATCTTATTTAACTCCCATAAGCTTCAATTCAATATTTCAATGATGAAAAGATGGTGAAAAGGTTTATAGAAAACTTCAAGTGCATTGAAAAAGATGTTGTTGTTGAATAAAGTGTTTTACACACACGTATCAAGGTATTACGGAGTGGCTGCATCACAGCACTTCCTGCCATGTTTAACACAGTGTCATTTTCAAGTGAAATCACATTGACATTTGCCCAAGGAGGGATGCCTCAGATGAGGCTGCTCAAATGATTATAAATCAAATAAATGGGTGTTTTTCCATGATCATGATGATAGAAGGGTAATGCAAGTAACATATTTACAGAATCTTAATCATAACTTTTCCAAAAAAGTGTACATCTATGAAAAAATTTGCAAAGACAGGTTTTAATGACAAATGGATACTTTAATTAACTTGTACAAACCTTTTCATTTCTTTACAAACAAAAAAGTTGAAAGAAATTTAGAATTTTGACAGGCATCAGCAAAATACATTGACTTTGAAGTTATGCTTGGAATAACATGTGACCATTCTTTTCTGAAAAGCATCTCCTGACCTATGGAATAGACTCCCTGTGCATAATATGAACTTTGAGTCAATTCAAAGACAGTCTTAAGACACTGATAAATAAATAAATACAGGGGATTTATAATGTGCTATGCCTCTCTGATTTGAATTCCACATGGTTTTCAGCACACCTTACAAGTGTTCGCTGACCACTGTGGCTCAAGTTAGCTCCATTCCACCCAAGCATCATTTCAGGTTCTATGTCAACCTCTAGGAGTGTTGAAGCTTGATCAGCCCACATGCACCATCATTGCGTGGATCAGCTCCCCGTGTTCTGTACGTTTTTTACCAGACAATTAGCAGTTAGTTCCTTAATTGTGCAAGGGAATTTCAAGCACACTCAAACTTTTTGGCACCATCTGGGTTCGAACTTGGGACCTTCCGTACCCCAAGCAAGTGCCTTAATGTTAGAGCTAACTTGACTGCTATAATTCAGACTAGCATTTGACAGCAAGGTTTTAATACCTGTTGTATACTTTGCTTTTACTAGGGAATTTTGTATCTTTCTAAAATAATAAACTGTTGCCTTATGTGTGTGTCTCCTGGTAGTGTGCACCAAGCAATTTAAGACTTCTGTGCTTTAGAAATAAATAGCTGTTTTATTCTAATCAGAACATAAAGGTTTACAGGAACTTTTAAGTAATAACATACTAAGAAGGCATCTGACATTTAAAAACAGTGATGCACGGTGTGTTATTTTAGAACCCCTCCTTCCCCATGTTCCTTAATAAGAAGCATCCGGATATGACGCTCTATATTCCCATATAAGACCCGAAATCAATGTTTGGCCTGGGAGCAAATTTGACACATACATAACACCTTACAAACACAGCTTGGGAAGAGATTGTTATTCTTACTCATAAAGGCTTGTTGCAATTCATTATATTTAGTGACAAAATATATGCTGTGAAATTTCACTTAGAAAATCAAAGTGGAAATTAAACTTCTTTTATTATAGACTCTAAAATGTTGGATTTTATACCAAACATTTATGATTTTGAGATTTTATCAAACCACATTGTAACTGATAGATAACAAATTTAATAAATATGGATGAAAGATGCAAACACATCTCTTCTTTTTTATGCTAGTTGTGACCGTCCATCCTAAACTAGCCATAATTGTAGCCTTCTGTCATTTGTTTTCTTTCTTTTTTCAATATTTGCAAAGACCATGTTATAAGGATTAAAATGACATCTTAATGAACTTCACTCGATTTCAAGAAGTCAAGTTACTTTAGTTAGTTAGTTAACAAATGTTTGTCAGGGAGTAAAATGTATAGCTGGGATCAACACAATCAGTATGCCTTATTTGTCTGTTGATTGTCCTCAAAATATACAGATATATTCCACATTTCTGATCATTTTCTTAAAATAAAACTTTGCTATTTTTGTGAAGTGAGCACAAGGATTGTGAATCTGTCAAAAAATCAATTTTGGCAAATTACGACATTGACATGTATTTTCACCTGTAGCGCAAAATGAAGCTTGCTACATTTACAGCTTCTTTGAAATGAACAGTTATATTTAGTCAAAGTGAAATCAAAATCACATTTGGAGCGTAATTCTGCTCTGAAGCTTAACAGATGGCACTTCATAGTATCAAAAGCTCATCTCTAATAACATGGTTGCCTTTGGGAAACACTATGTTTTGCTCATGTTTATCAACCTGGAGACAGGTATGAAGAGTCTTGCCAAAGTGCACCTTGCTGACGGCTGTGTAGCTCATCTTTATTTTGTTAGCATTACGCTAGACTCAAATTTAATATGTACGTTGAAGGGGATTGTC
>JXSR01S003169.1:39847-57452 GCA_000969725.1 Ophiothrix spiculata
AATTTAATATGTACGTTGAAGGGGATTGTCACTTCTCAAACACAAACAGTTCTGCTTACCTTCCCAGTTCACTTAACATAACAGTAACATTTCCTTTTTGTAATTTATGAATAAAGAAATAACTTTTCCAGCCTTCAACTTTCTTGATGCATGAAAAAGCATACTGATATTCTAATTCTCTTACTCGTAACTCTTTCACTCAGGAATAAAATTTTAACAATCTGTCTTATTTGGACGGCAAGCCGCTCATAGCGGCTCACAGACACTCACTTTATGATAGCATATGATAGTTGTAGTTACCCTCTTTGCTAATAAAAAGGACAGTGTTAGATAGCTCTTTGTTTCAACTGCTTGCTGGCGAATTTTCAACCAATTTGGGCTTGTAGTTTTATTTTTAGAGCAATTTGAATAAATTGCATTGAATTAGAAATTCCGGCCAATCGTGCACGCATTTGAGAGCCACTGTGAGCGGCTTGTCGGAGTGAAAGAGTTAAAACACATATTTTAAAATCTCGATATAGTGCACCTCATGTTTTGCTCATAAACATGTTCCTTACCAACAGGTCTACATCACTAATCAGATGTTAAAATGAAAGTTACATTCGTTATATATCAGACACAGGCAATCAATTTCATATCTTATAAACCATATAAAAAATATAGCACAAAATGGCAACTGGGAAAAGGGGCACTATATTGAGATTTTAAAGTATGTGTTATTCCAGGCCATTTTAGCTCATGAAACAGGTGATGTAAGAAAGAATATTTTATGATAGAATGTTTTTGAAAATATCACCAGTGATTTATCTGGAAAATGGGACTACAATGTGATACCTCAATGACTGATTTTGGATGAGTATTAAGGAAGTTAAGACAAAAGAAATTTATGTGTTTTCTAATTAGTGCAGTACACGCTCTGTCCACCATGCTCTGTCCATATCATATATGACAGCATATGAAGTTATATTTAGTCAAAGTGAAATCAAAATCACATTTGGAGCGTAATTCTGCTCTGAAGCTTAACAGATGGCACTTCCAAGTATCAAAAGCTCATCTCTAATAACATAGTTGCCTTCAGGAAAGACTATGTTTTGCTCATGTTTATCCACCTGGAGACAGCTATGAAGTGGCTAACCAAAGTGCACCTTGCTGACGGCTGTGTAGCTCATCTTTATTTTGTTAGCATTACGCTAGACTCCAATTTAATATGTACGTTGAAGGGGATTGTCACTTCTCAAACACAAACAGTTCTGCTTACCTTCCCAGTACACTTAACATGACAGTAACATTTCCTTTTTGTAATTTATGAATAAAGAAATAACTTTTCCAGCCTTCAACCTTGTTGATGCATGGAAAAGCATATTATATTCTAATTCTCTGACTCTTAAAACACATATATATTATTCCAGGCCATTTTAGCTCATGAAACGGATGATTTTGATGTAGATATCCCTGAATTCTTTTTATGTTTGGAGACAATCCTTTCTGTGTATGTTACATGTGTACCATGACCCTAATTACATGTTTTGTGGACATATATGACAGTCACAATACAATTGACAAGTCCTCCTGGATAAACACAGAAATTCGTTCAAGAATTGAAGCAGGACAGGAAGGGGACCTTAGATTAAAAGCCAAATGCTCTAACAAGTGCATGTATAAATATCTCCATTTTCCAGATGAAACCAATTCCGCGCATATTTGTACAGCAGGGTCTTATAACCAATTTAAGATGTATAGAGATACATTGTGTATGCAAATATTGCCTTGATAAATATATGTTGTTATAAATATATGTATTGTTTTTACCTAAAGCTGTTTAAGCACTAGTCATAAATTGTAAAGTAATGAAATAACTTCATTCAATATAGTAAATATGCACCCCGTAAGCACTGACCCCATTTCAAATAATAGTCTTATATAAATAGTAATATATAGATATACTGGGAATAATACACATGTAACTTTATTGCTAGGTATCAATGCTGGCATGAAAATAATTGATTGATAATCCAGGAAAGAAGTTATGGGGTTAGAGTACTAAGCTACCAAAGTAATAACAATCAGTAAAGGTTTCACCAATGCCACTACTTCTTTCTGTCCTTAGGTAAAGCCATAAAAAGTTTGTTTGACCTCGTTAGACTGACTCTACTGCCGAAGTGTTTAGCAAACAAATATTTTAAACATTAAGGATCTTATTTAATGAAGTGTTGAAAATCTTAAATCATGCATATTTAATGCATATATTGGCTTTTGTTATACATTTGCATAGCTTTATCACTGAGAAAAATGAAAAATAAATATTTAAAAAATGTTTCTGACCAACCGACCCTTCATCTGAAATGGGCATCTATGGGCAAACAAACATATTTCTTTTTGCCTAAGTTGTCATTTGTAAATCCACTCCACTTTTGAGCACTGAAGTATTGTAATAGGGGTATTTGCAGATCCAGCAAAGTGCTGTATTTTAGGCGCAAATTTCGTGGAGTCATTTGGTGCTGTAGTTTTACATATCTGTTATTGCTCAACTTTGTACTGACATATTGTTCCCAATTGACACATCATTATGTTTGCGGTAGTGAAGGTATGTATTCAAATCACTTTCACTCATAAAATCAAATTGGAGATTTTGATACCACATAAAAGCGCATTTTTTTTTCATAACCCCGGTAAATTTCCTTGCTCATACTATGTTTTATTGAAGAGATATGGTCAAAAAAGGTGCTGAATTACTGGAATATTTTGTTAACAAAAATAAATGAATATATATCCTATATGTTTCTATGGGCCACTCTCAGACACAATTTGCCTGTAGGATTAATTTGGCTCAAGGTATGCAAATAAAACTTTGCAATTGCTTTATGGAAAAGTGTATTTTAATTTGTCACCAGATTGGAATACCTACCTATTTAAGTAAGATTCCAAAATTGGTTAGTAATAAAACAGACTTAATAATATACTCTACTGTATCCATTTTGTTCAATTCAACTATTGATGTTTTGAATGTTCATTGTTTATTATCAATAAATTTCATTCACGCAAGCCAAAAATCATTAAAATTACTTGATAATAGTTTGTTCATAGAGTATGAATTAATTATCAAACTTTTTGAAAGTGAGTGTATCTATTAATTTAACTCTTTCACTCCGGAATAAAATTTTCACAATCCATCCTATTTGGACGGCAAGCCGCTCTGAGCAGCTCACAGACATCTCACTTTATGATTACATATGATAATTGTATAATGCAAGGGTTGTTCTCTTTGCTAATAAAAATGATGGTGATAACTCTTTGTTTCAACTGCTTGCTGGCGAATTTTCAACCAATTTGGGCTTTTAGTTTTGTTTTTATTAATTAGAAATTACGGCCAATCGTCCACGCTTTTGCGAGCCACTGTTGAGTGGCTTGCCAGAGTGAAAGAGTTTAGGGATTTGACATAAGACATAGAGTTGAATTGGATGAGTGGATACATTATTTAATAGGCTGACCACAATGGGTTCCATGCATTGAATGGCTCCTTACCTTGCTTCCATGTCATTGACATCAAAACCAAGTTGCTCAGCTAAGGTACCTGCAAAAGATGAGTATACACATTCAATTATAAGGAATAATACTTGGCAAAATATGCCAAAAGATTTGAATCACAAATGTTTGGCCATGATTTTTATATGTATACTGGCTTTAGATTTCATCTTTGTTCTAGACTTTCATCTAGATAAAAAAGATTAATTCAAAATAAATGCATGCTGACAATTTCACTTGATTTCGGTTATTTGTTTTCAAGTTAGGAGTTTTACTGCATTTTAAAAATCTACATAAGGCATTGTTTGTGCTACAACAGTAACTAGAAAATGACAACACTTTCAAATTTTTCCCAAAAATGTAAACAAATTTCCAAGAAGGGTTGTAGATTTGTAACTTACAGCAGTAAAGGATTCTTATTAGCGAAAATAGGAAAATATCTAATGTATGAATGAGAAACAAAATAAATAAAACAAGTGAATCTCATTTTACACATGTGAAATTATACAAAGATGTGTCTGATCATCACAAAGAAGCTGTAAACGTGGCAAATTTCATTTAACGCTATAAAAGAACACAAATGTCAAGGCCGTATTTGAAACAATAATCAGTTGCAGAAAACTGTGTAACCTTTCATCAATTTGTTTTAGTTATTTTTGTGAACAAACATTATATCAATTAATGATGTCCGTTATAGGCCAAGTAAAAATTTATTGGACAGTGTACACAAAAACCAGAATGCAGGGTCCTGATGTTTATCAATGCAACCCGTATACTTTAGGTCCCATCAAAAACTTCACCTGGGATCCAACCCCAACCCTTAACATACCCTAACCCTATATCCTAACCCTAAAATTTCGGATCATGGGACCTAAGGTATACTTGGTCTAAATTTTTCTTTTCCTATAGGGTGTCGTTTTAATCCCAATAACATGGTCTTTGCATGTGTGTAAAAAGTGAATATGACAATAAACAGGATTTATTGCCGTTCCATTTTGGAAAGTCACAAATAGTGCTGATTTTTGTTTGCAATTTTATCAAACAAAACTGAGATTTAAAAGTTGCCTGCATACAGCTCACAAAGCCTTATTACTATAGCTTCGCATTGTTATACATACACTGCAATATATTTTCCAAGTTGTGTATGTTTTGCTGTTACTGTTAAAACCATTTTGATTGTTTGGTCAAATATCTAATATCAAATAACATTTTATTTTACACTGATCATAGTAAGAGTAAAATGGTTAAGACTTCTAAAACAAAACAAAAAATATCCTACATAAAGTCGGCATCACAATTCTTCAGACGATGTAAAAACACATCCAGAGTATAGGGCCAATTGTTTACAAACGCGATCGGCGCCCTGCAATTGGTAGTCACGTGACTGATTTTGTCCGTTTTTTGCAGAGACTTTAGTAATAATATCTGCTAAACAGCTTTTAAAACATACCAAATATATGGTGCAATAAAAATAAATAAATCAACTACTAGAAAAGCCAGTTGTGTATCAAGTAAATGTTAAAGTGTTTTAAAACAAAACAAACGTAATATTAATATAAATGCAATTGTGTTGTTGCAGAGTATTTTTTATTAGTTTAACAGTATATATTACAGCTATCACTGTTTAAATTATATTTATATGCTTTATATTAAGATCAATGTTCTTTCATATGTACAAAAAAGGTGGGCATAAATTGAGCTAAAATGTCACCACTGGGATTAGCTTTCTGTTTTTGTTTCCTGAACTAAGTGTTAAACTAACATTATCCACTTATTATATTGATATAAATATCAATATAATAATTTGCCCTATACATCCAATGTTTGGCCACTTGTCATTTTTAAATAAATATTTACTTCAAGGGTGATTTTCAACAATATGCTTTAACTCGGGACTTTTGTGAGATCACCTTACATCAGTTGTTTCCATCATATCTTCAAAAACAATTAAAATTCACGACATAATATGCTGAATTTAGGTTTAAGGTTCAAGTTTATTTTCGTAATCAATCATATACATGATACTTACATAGTTTATATCTTACTTACAATCTAAGTTGATTACGAAGGAGGAAGTCAAAAGGCCAATAAGATCAGAAATGACTCCCCCCTTAACAAATTAACAACTAATTTGAAATGAAATTTTACATGATGAGAAGACATATAAGTGAATTTTTCCCGATTTCCTGTCCCCTCCCGATACCATTACACATCCACAAATACAAGTACACAAATACCATCACACAAGAACTCTCAGAATTGACACTAATTTCAGTTTGCATTACATGAAAGTTCACATTTTCTCTTTACTTATATTGATTGATAATAGTTTACATAAGACTGTTTAATTCTTTTACGGCAACTTTTTATTTCATTACTCAGAAAATTCCATAAAATTGGACCCGTGGTTCTAACGAAGTTGTCACCAAATACTGTTTTATTTCTCATGTGTTCATAATTATTCTTGTTTCCTGTGTGATAGTCATGAATTTCGCATCGTTTAGTAAAGAAATTTTGAAATATAAAATATTTAATATTTGTTAACAAACCTTTATATTGAATCATGAGTAGTGTAGTAAGTAGGTTTACGGTCCTCTTTTGTGAGGTGCCTGAGGTGCCTATGATAACGTCACCTCACAAAGAGCCAATGAGCACCAAAAAGAGCCAATGAGCATCTAAATGAACCACCAAATGAGCCAATGAGCACTCAAAAGAGCCAATGAGCCAATGAGAACCTGAGCCAATAAGCATCTAAATGAACCACCAAATGAGCCCATGAGCACCTAAATGAGCCAATGAGCACCCAGAAGAGCCAATGAGCACCTAAATCATGCCAATGAGCACCTAAATGAGCCAATGAGCACCAAAAGGAGCCAATGAGCACATAAATGAGCCAATGAGCTACCAAATGAGCCAATGAGCACCAAAAGGAGCCACCAATGAGCAACAAAAAGAGCCAATGGGCACCCTTGAGCGCCACCAAAATAACCACAAACTTGGTAGCTCATTGGCTCATTTATGTGCTCATTGGCTCTTTTGGGTGCTCATTGGCTCATTTAGGTGCTCATTGGCATGATTTAGGTGCTCATTGGCTCTTCTGGGTGCTCATTGGCTCATTTAGGTGCTCATTGGCTCGTTTGGTGGTTCATTTAGATGCTCATTGGCTCTTCTGGGTGCTCATTGGCTCATTTAGGTGCTCATGGGCTCATTTGGTGGTTCATTTAGGTGCTCATTGGCTCATTTAGGTGCTCATTGGCATGATTTAGGTGCTCATTGGCTCTTCTGGGTGCTCATTGGCTCATTTAGGTGCTCATGGGCTCATTTGGTGGTTCATTTAGATGCTTATTGGCTCATTGAGGTTCTCATTGGCTCATTGGCTCTTTTGAGTGCTCATTGGCTCATTTGGTGGTTCATTTAGATGCTCATTGGCTCTTTTTGGTGCTCATTGGCTCTTTGTGAGGTGACGTTATCATAGGCACCTCAGGCACCTCACAAAAGAGGACCGTAAACCTACTTACTACACTACTATCATGATTATCTATAGCTCATCAAAATATAATGATAGATGAATTTAACACCTGTAAATTTGGTAAACATACAGTTAAAATATATCATCTGAAGTCATAAATTCTCTTTTCTTTGACCTTTTGATGATAATACAGTACAACTTTTAATTGCACTGATGCCTAGCAACGATCATCTTCTTTCAAACCCCATCATTGCAGACACGATCCATGATTCTATTGCCTATTCATCGTTATCTATTGCCATAAAATTTGATTATAGCTAACTTGTTGTATTTCCTTTGAGCAATTATGAATAGAGGCATAAAGTAGGAGTGAATTAATGACAAACATCAAAGCAAATTAAACTATTATGTAAGTAAATTGGTAAAAAACAAAATATTATTATGAGGTTTTGGTGGATACTATATGTTAACAGCTTCATTGACAAATGAATTAAAACGATATAGAAATATGGAAATGTTGATGCGCTGTGTCCATATTCATTCATTGATTCATTTATTCACTTCATCTCATAAAATACAGAAATGAATATTTTGAACAGCAAAATATGATACAAAATGTTACAGAATAGTACACAAGAGAAATGTATGTCTGAAAAATGCTAAGTCTCTGGCTAAAGAAAGGGACCCACTGCAAATAGATTGATCTTTAATACAAGTATTTTAATATATGAATATGAGATATGTCATACATAGAAGACAGACCTGATAACAGGTTGAACAAAATAAAGGATGTGGAAATACCCCATATGTTAGGGAAAGAACTCCCATACATCAAGTTCCTTATAACAACTTGATTTGAATTGGACTTTCGGACAATTATATACAAAAATAATGTCAAACAGACTTGGTCCTATAATGCTTTGAATATAGCCAGAAATTAATAAAGCAATCTTTCAGAGAAAGCTTTAGACTTATTATCACAGAATGTTGGAGCCAAATACATTACTATTTAACATGTTAGAAACTGTTACTAACAAGATTAGAATAGTTCTTTGAACAACTCTCTCCAAATTGTAAAATACATTTAAGGCTGATATTTTTCATTGTTTTTATTTTGGTGCATCAATCACCATACTTTTAAAAGTAAAAAAAACAAATTTTACCAGATTTTTACTGAAAATTAACAATTTTGTAAAAGCAGAATACTTCACCTCTCTGATAAAAGGATCAAGTAAAGAGATTAATTTTGTTAAGCAAGTTGGCATTGTTCAACATACAATTGATAAAGCTCATCTGTTTTAACACTGAAATAGTTTTATACAACACTTGATCACGCACACCTGTAGCATGCATGCCCCGATGAATGGTGATCATCATCTAGTGCTTAACCAGCTTAAATGCAATATAATAGTCTTTTCTAAAGTTTGCTTCAGGGTTCAAACACAAGACAGAGGCATGCATCATATGTGATGACTCACCCTGAAAAGGGGGACTTTGCGACAGAACACTTTTCGAGAAACTGAAGAAAATAGGCAGCAAAAAATAAAGAGAATAATAAGAATTTCCAGCAGGTTTTCTGTTGTAAAATTTGATCGCCTTGATCAATTTCAACAAGTAAAGGTGTCATTTTAAAGGTACAAAATGCTGTAACAGATGAAATGATAAAATCAAAATTGATATCATCTGCAAAGTCCCCCCTTTTGTGGTGAACCATCACATATATCTATTCTTTTATGTTAATAGGTCCTGATCTTTAAATGTCTCAGCCAACTACAATCTTGGCAAAAAAGAGACAAATAAAAGACAATTAGTGAGCAATGAATGCAAGAAAGTGTGACTACTCTTGCTGTGGACTTGCTTCCACTTAACACCCGTCTCCTACCTCCTTTCTCCACCGGCCATTTTTGTTAACAACATATTGCATGCATCATATCTTTTTAACACTTACTTTTGGATAATTGTTACCAAACAAATTTACATTTCAGTTACTCTAGCTAAAAATAATGGCTATACCCATCTTGTCTTAAACTCATCTTGTCTAATAGTAAGCTACCTACTACTAATGCCATAGGCACTTATAATGAAATGGACGGACAAAATGCCACATTATTAGTTCCTAAGTGGCATCAATTAACTCGCACTATAAGTAGCAATATTGCTACTATTCACAAGATATAAGCTATAAGAATCTCCCATCATTTGACGTTGTTGTCATATATCTGAGGTCAAAAAGCCCTGCTTATTTGTGTCTGGAGGGAAATAATGGCAATAAACTGTCTATTTTAGTAATGTTAGGAACGGAAGAAGCGTAAATGTTTACAAACGGTACATGTGTTCAATCAATATTTCTCTTGGATTTTGTGTGAATTTTTAACAAATATCATCATATTATATAAATTTTCAGGGGCATCACCTTTAACTGAAACAATTCATGGATGGCAAAATTACAAATTTAAAAGAGGAATCAGTTATTTCATTATCGTGTGTATGTATGGCACGTCATTGTGCAGTAGGCCTACAGATGCGCAGTGGAAAAACATTGTCGTACCACTTATAATGACATGTAAAATACTTCAATAACTTCTTAGTTATTCAATAGAGGTAAAAATCAGTTACAGACGAATGATAAACAGACTTTTGCAAATACTAAAATATATTATTTTGATCATAAAATGAAACCCAAAGTTTGAAATTTGCTACAAAAATAGCAATGTTTTATGCTTAACCACCACACACTGATTCACTGGCTAAGTACTACTCTATGTGAATTTGGCTGGGGCTTAGAATCTCTACGATTAAACACATTTACACAGTTACATGAATGAATAAAATAATGTGTAAACGGTTTTGTTATTAACTGTGAACATATTATATTTGATTATGACAGTAAGAAATGCTATAGCACTCTTAGAGGATAAAATCCTGTCATCAACATTGATGAAATAGTGTATGCTTTCAGTAAATGGTACATATATGACTACTTTGAAGATGCAGATAAAAGGCTTTACTTCGAAAGGATACCTAGAATTTAAACTCTGTCAATATTTCTGTTAAAAGAGCTAGCTTTTAATACAGAAACGACAGGCTTCCCTGTTCAATTTCAACTTAACCAAGGATCTTACTGGTCTGTTAGTCATGTAAAGTTACAAGTATATTATTATGTTCTTCAGCCCTAAAGACTACGTGTTAAAGATCACAAAATGTCTTTCATGATTGACACCTTCAACGGTCATTTTTTATTTCTACCTTTCAAGTGATATTTCCAAATGTGTAAAATATGTACTAAACTCTGCGTCATAAGATCCTACCCATGACTTCTAAATGCCTGCAGATGAAATAAATGAATATTTTTCTGATAATTTTTGGCACACCAACCAAATCTTATGTCAGAATGTATCAAGTTCTTTAACATGCGACACCAATTCGTAGAGAATGGTGAATTTTTAAAAATTACCTCTGAATTCAATTGTTGCGAATTCATCAATTACAGACAGAGAGCCATTATCAGTATCAAATGAGTACAAGGCCAGGAGTTACTGTTATTCAACGGGTCAATAATACTCTCGTGTACCATCACATTGAATTGAATAGCCCGCGCTGTGGAGCGAATCCTAGTGTTATTGATCCAGGCTACTCACGATGTGTATTCATGGTGTTTATGGTTGTACCTTCTGTGTGTTGCAAATCGGTGTCGCTTGTTGGAAAATTTGATACACTCCGACTTCAAATCGATGAGACTTGGTTGGTGTGCCAAACATTATCAGAAAAACATTGATTTAATTCATCTGCAGGCGTGTAGAAATCATGGTAGGAACTTATGATGCAGAGTTAATTTAATTTCTATAGCCAAATAGCAAGCTGACTGTTATTAATGCTAAACGGACTTTATTGAAGTGAGCGTACAAAACACAAGATTACCAGTCGTAAATTGACATTAATTAAATCTATGCTATAAATAGCAATATTGCTACTCTACACAAAATATAAGCTGTAGAAAGCTCCCTTCATTTGCCGTTGTTGTCAAATCTGAGGTCAACTGCTCTGCTTATTGGTGTCTTCAGGGAAATAATGGCAATAAACAGTCTATTTGAGTAAGACAGTGAGATGCTTTGGCACTTTTAGGGGTGAAATACTGTCATCAATATGGGGTGATATAGTATATGCTTTCAGTAAATAGTACTTATTTGACAAATTTTGCAGATGCAGATAAAAGGTTTCATAATTCTTGTTAATTTCCAAAACAATATCTAGAATTGTCCCTGAACCTATATTGGTTTGGCTACTCAGTAAGCTAACTGTTATTAATGCTACATGAGCCTTAATGAAGCGAACAGACAAAACACAAGGGTTATTGGTTGTAAATTGACATTAATTAAATATCTGCTATAAATAGGAATATTGCTACACTGTATACAAATAAAAGCTGCAAAAATCGCCCTTCATTTAAGCTTCTTGTTATATCTGAGGTCAAAGTTCTGAATATCTGTCTTCAAATAACGCCAATATACTGTCTATATGAGTATGACAGTTAGAGATGCTACAGCACTTTCAGCGGGTGAAATATTGTCAACGATATGGGAGAAATAGCTTGCTATTGTGGATTTTGACTCTTTGAGGGCAAGTGTTGGAAAGATGCTAATTTGAACATAAAATCATGGCAAATCACTTAAACTCCAGCTTACCATCTTAAAGATATTCCTATTTGTACAAATCAAGAACTATCACATGTACAGGTTATTATAAATTACTATTTTGAAGGGGAAAATGCTTTTAAAATGTATAAAATGTTGCTATAGCTCATGTGTGGTAAGAAAATCAGTAATTAGTTAGGGTCATGTAACACTCTCAACGATCATCTATCCTTATTATCAATTTGAATATTTTCTAGAAAGATATTGTACACAATTATGATGTCATGATCAAATATTAAACAAAACAGACTCCAATCGCTCTCCCTCTCTTATGGACCTAAGTCACGAATAGGTATATCAAATAAGGTGGAGCCGTTTCAAGAAATCATTAAAATAATGACAAATGTCTTTATTTTTTATAGAAGTTGTAACCGAACCATAACACTTTTGGTATCATATTAAAGATAATTTATCCAGGTACTAAATAAAAAAAAAATTAAAGCCACAAATTAAGCAATAGTGAAGTAATTGACCAAAATGTCGAGTGGGTCAAGGGTGGAGCCGGTGGGGGTGGCGCCGGTGGGGGTAGCGCCTATAGCTTTATACACAAAATTGCGGAAAAGTACGAAGATTTGAAGGCTTGTTATGTGAGATCTATAAATGGTAGAGCTGTCAAATTTTGATATTGTGTGCTGTAAAGTGCAAACTTTAATTACTGCACTGATTATCAAGGTTATTTTGAGTAATTACAGTAGTTTTAGCTTGGTATTTGTAGAGAATTTATGTACATAGTACTATACATAGCTATACAGTAAAATTTTGCACAAATATCATTATGCACAGCTGAATGCACTTCTATGTTCTTTCACAAATCAAAACAAAGCTTTTTTATACAGCTGGGTGCATATCTATTCAAGGCAGTGTTTCAGTTTCATGATTCAAGATAGATCAATAAATGAGCATTGATTTTGATTTGGGTGTCATGAATTGAATATGTGTATATCCAGAGGTTTTGATTAGCTCTATTCTGTTTGCATGCGGGCTGTTTAAAAATCATCCCGTAGCATGTGCTGTGCAAAAAAGACAGACTTTTAATTGGCTGGAAAATGTACATTTTAGATAATAGCAATAAGTGTATAATTTTACGGCACCGTAAAATTTAATGTGTATTTTAACTCACGTATACATCAATGAGCAATATTTTTAATTTGTCAAACCATAGACCCTTGGGTCTATGATCAAACACTGAAAAGGAATACTTTCAGCATGTATCTTAATTTTATTCACGTATGTTTTAAGGAATGTATATATAGTGCTTACAAAATATGCACAAGTACGTCACCCTGTATGATCCAAAATGTCAAAATGAGTGTCTTGCTTCTATGAACTACCATTTGCTTTGTTTTCTATTTGCTTCTAACTAGAGTCAAGTTAAATCAGTTCACAAAACTCACAATATCCAACAAAAATATGAAAAGTATGCTTAAATCACTAAATTTGGCTTTAATTTTGATCACCCTGTACCTATTTAACCTAGACAGATGGTGACTTGTATTTGCATTATTAATGCAACACCAATAATGGTGTATTAGAACCAAGTTCGTTGTTGTTGTATATTATCACGGTCTTCATGCAATATGCTAATTACTATACAATGGGTAATTATAATTTTTGACTTTTTAATGTTCCACCCTATATATTCTAACACACCCTGTATAATTTGGTTTGAAAATAGAACCATATAAATCCCTGATCTATAAGCTTTCCAAAAATGTATACTTTTGTAGGTCTCTGGACTAAACATTAAATGATATGTTCTGTTAAAACAAAACAGACGCATTTTGACACAATTGCTGGTGTGAAACAATTTTTTTGACCAGTTGGTGACTAGTGTCCTTATACCATTCACAGAGATCTGATCTGATCACTGTTGGAAATGGTTGCTAGCTACTATTCCCAATACTTGACTTGCTTGCTTTCCTTTTTAACAAAATAACTGTTTGATTGGAAATATCAAAATGTAATTACTTGCCACAGAAGCCGACTAATAAGGCTGATGGGTTCCAATTCAATCAATTTCCGGAACTCAAAACATACTTTTAATCATTCATGGAGACTAACTTAAATTCCTATTTACGTTATTATTAAGTGATCTGAATTCATGAACTACGAATGCATCAAAAAGTAGGATCAGGAGGAAATATGCTATTTTAATCAATTTTTTCTCAATAGATTACACTAAGGATGATTGACACTTACTTTTTAATAGCACTTACATTGTTTACCTTAGGCAGCTTTAAAACGATGTCTCTGACAACTGACTTTGTAGAGAACTGCTTTACAATAAAACACTTTTTTGAATAGCACATCTTTTGTGTCTAAATGATGATGAATGTTTGTGAAAAGTTGATGTTTTTTATAAAATTTCTTATATAGAACCTATAAATAAAAAAAATCTTGAAATAAACATAAAAAAATTATTGCAAAACCTTTTTTCCATATCATCTATGTAAGTATTCTAGTGATTTTTAAATATTGTTTAAAATTCAATAAATAATAATAATTTGTCATGCACAAGTAAAATGTTAGTGTATCAGTATTCTATATTACCAATGTTACCAATAACATTTTTTCAAATGTTTTATATAGATTTATATATAATTCTGAAAGGCCTTCCAACTTGTAATTCATGAAACTACAATCTCGGTCAAAATAGTTGGGACACTTAACTTCACTGCTCTCCTGTGATACGTTTTAAGAATGTTTAGTTTAGTTTATTCTATCTTTATTCTGGCATGCTCTTTCAATACAGATGTACTGGTCTCCCAAGAGGTCCAGAGAAAATTTAAGTACATATTTATATAAACAAAAATAGTATTTACAATAACAGATAAAACATACAAATGATTAATAGAAAGAGAGAGTGGTGTGCACATGTGTTCTTTGCAAGATTGGATGGTGTGGAAGTGAGGTCCTGGGACAGAGAGGGAGAGAAACCGAGTGCCAAAAAAATTTGAGCCCACACTCTATAACGCTCATAACTATGTCGTTGTCATTAAAGTGTCCCAAGTATTTTTGACCAAGTTTGTAGTCTAAGTCCATTAAATATTCATTTTAAGTTATGACATATTGTTACTCACAATATGCAAAATGGATGTAAGAAGTTCTACAAGCATATTATTCTATTCTTTAGAACAACACATTGCATGGATCATATCTTATCCTAATATTGCTTTCATTTGGGTTAGCACTTACTTTTGGATAATTGTTACCAAACAAATTTACATTTTAGTTACTCTAGCTAAAAATAATGGCCTATACTCGTCTTGTCTTATACTCATCTTGTCTAATAGTAAGCTACCTGCTATTAATGCCATAGGCACTTATAATGAAATGGATGGACAAAATGCCACATTATTAGTTCCTAAGTGGCATCAATTAACTCGCACTATAAATAGCAATATTGCTACTATACACAAAATATAAGCTATAAGAATCTCCCTTCATTTGATGTTGTTGTCATATATCTCAGGTCAAATGCCCTGCTTATTTGTCTGGAGGGAAATAATGGTAATAAACTGTCTATTTGAGCAATGTTGGGAACGAGGTAGCGTAAACGTTTACAAACAGTACATGTGTTCAATCAACCTTTCTCTTGGATTTTGTGTGAATTTTTAACAAATATCATCATATTATCAACATGTTCAGGTGCATCACCTTTAACTGAAACAATTTATGGACGAGAAAATTACGAATTTTAAAAAAATGAATCAGTTATTTCATTAAATAACAGGCTCAAATCGCCGATCACGTTCCATAGCATCCAAGCTCTAAATACTAACGTTCATAACATTCATTCACCATCATGTATGTATGGCACTTCGATGTACATGCGACACCAATCGTACTGTTATACGGTATTCAACAGGTCAATAATGCTCTCGTGTGCCGTCATGTTGTATTGAGTAGCCCACGCTGTGGAGTGAATCCTAGTGTTATTGATCCAGGCTACTCACGGTGTGTATTCATGGTGTTTATGGTTGTGCCGTCTGTGTGACACTTGTTGGAAAATTTGATACAGTCCGACTTCAAATCGATGAGACTTGGTTGTTGTGCCAAACATTATCAGAAAAATGTTGATTTAATTCATCTGCAGACATGTAGAAGTCATGGGTAGGAACTTATGACGCGGAGTTTATTTAGTTTCTATAGCCAAATAGCAAGCTGACTGTTATTAATGCTAAACGGACTTTATTGAAGTGAACGGACAAAACACAAGATTATCAGTCGTAAATTGACATCAATTAAATCTATGCTATAAATAGGAATTTGCTACTGTACACAAAATATAAGCTGTAGAAATCTCCCTTCATTTGACGTTGTTGTCAAATCTGAGGTCAACTGCTCTGCTTACTGTTGTCTTCAGGGAAATATTGGCAATAAACTGTCTCTTTGCGTAAGACAGTGAGATGCTTGGCACTTTTAGAGGGTGAAATACTGTCATCAATACTGTGATATATGCTTTCAGTAAATAGTACTTGTTTGACTATTTGCAGATGCAGATAAAAGGTTTTCATAATTCTTATTAATTTCCAAAATGATATCTAGAATTGTCCCTGAACCACTAAATTGGCTTGGCTACTCAAACAGTTATACATGAATATAGGTTGTATCTGTCGAAATTTCTGTTAATTGCGGAAATGAAGTACTTCCCTGCTCAAGTTCAACTAAACTAAGGATGTTTGTGGTCCATAAATTATGTAAAGTTACAAGTATATTCTTAATGTTCTTCAGCCTTGAAGACTTTGCGTAAAATATTACAGAATGTATTTCATAAGAGACACCTTTAACAGTCATTTACGCATATATTTCTACCTTTCAAGTGATATTTGAAAATGTATAAATATTGGCAATTTAGTTTCTATGGATAATTCATACACGTTAAGTATGCGTTCAAATTGTCAATCTAGTTGATGACTTTTGCGCATTCATTAATCTCGTCTATAGTTGCACGCTGCAAATTGCATTATGCGTTGTACAATTCCATGCACACGTATGTGTAACATGCTCGCGCTTGTTTGGCAAGTTTCATTTTAAAGGAAAGGTAAGACTAAATTACAATGAATAACATTGGAGCGTTGGATGGTTATATTTTCTGTTTCATAGAAACAACAAACAAATTTTAAATAATAATGCCAATTAATTTCTTAGTCTTTACAATTATATTCTAATTGTTGTCATGTATGAATTAGATTAATGACTGCTCTTTACTTGACGCTCGTGAAATTATAAAAATAAAATGCACCTAGCGCTGAAGTTGAAATTGTCTAACTCGGGTACACCTTGTGAGTGCAGACAACTCTAACTTCAGCACCTGGTGCATTATTGTTGTACAATTTCACTCGCATCAAGTAATATGCAGTTATTAATCTATAAATAGTAAGCTAACTGTTATTAATGCTACATGGGCCTTAATGAAGCGAACAGACAAAACACAAGGATTATTGGTTGTGAATTGACATCAATTAAATATCTGCTATAAATAGGAATATTGCTACTGTATACAAATAAAAGCTGCAAGAATCGCCCTTCATTTAAGCTTCTTGTTATATCTGAGGTCAAAGTTCTGAATATCTGTCTTCAAATAATGCCAATAAACTGTCTATTTGAGTATGACAGTGAGAGACGCTACAGCACTTTTAGCGGATGAAATAAAGTTCATAGTTCATAGTAGTTCATAGTATTTATTTTCCATCATATTAAAAAACATATAAAGTACAAGTGGCAATAACAAAAAGATGGAGGAGATACAACAAAAGGCAAAAGCCTGAAAGCGATGTACCCCCTTATACAAAATACAAACATAAAAATGGTATAAGAGAGGGAGAGAAATATTGTCAACGATATGGGAGAAATAGCTTGCTATTGTGGATTTTGACTCTTTGAGGGCAAGTGTTGGAAAGATGCTAATTTGAACATAAAA
>JXSR01S003169.1:115085-126697 GCA_000969725.1 Ophiothrix spiculata
TGGTTTTTGAAATGAATTTTGAGAAAAAAGACATTTCAGGAGATGGTACTCAAAGGAAATATGTGAAAATCATGGTCAAATTGAAGGAATTTACACGTAAAAACATAGGAAATGTCATTGGTGGTGTAAATCCTTATAATGAAATATAACTACATGTAGTGAGGTGCAAGTGTTTTACATATGTTTATCTACAACAAATAAAAACCTTTTAATGTTTGTCCAATAGAAGTTTGAAAAGGGTGCTGGAACTTGCCACCACCTAGTACTCTAACAAGAGGTTGTATCTCTCTGAATTTTTAGAAATCAAGTACATTAGGCATTGGAGCACAATTAGGCCACAACTTTGTGCGGCCAGCCACAACCTGGTCACAGCCTTAATTTTCCAAAATGGTGACCTTAGTTATGATTGTTCACCTCAAGATTATTGTAGATATTCAGTGCATGTTTTGAAATTAGTTAGAGGTGCATTATCAAACCTACAGTCGCCGTCTTGGAAAGTTAGGGCTGTGGCCAGGTTGCGGCCGGCCGCACAAAGTTGTGGCCTAATTGTGCTCCAGCACCTTAGCTAGTCAAAGCAAGTAAATCTTGTCTTAGCACTGGAATATTACATGTGCATTTTATTTCACACACCCCCACAGACACAAACCATGGAAGCTTTTCTGACCATGTTGAGCTATCAGATTTTCATTATGAAGCGCTCCAAGACTCGTGCAGTGAAAAAAAATGGCGATGCAATTGATCATAGGATTAACAAGGTGCTCAAAATGAGTCCCAACTGGGATGGTACAATTTGTGACCCCACTTTTGTGACCCCACTTTATTCTTGCCAATTGTCCACTAATATCACAAAACTTATATTTTTACGCATTTTTAAAATCATCCGAGGTCATTAAGGGGCTCTTAAGGGGGTGGAAAGGGGTTAAAGGTCACATTCTCAAAATGCTCTGATTGACCTGAAATTTGATATGAATGTGCTTTAGGACATCCTAAGAAACATAACACAATTTACAAATCATTAGAGGCCATTAAAGGGGTCTTAAGGGGGTCAAAAGGGGTCAAACGTCAATCTTTCACCCCTTTCGACCCCCTTATGACACCAAGTTAATAATCTCGGATGGGTTTAAAATGTGTTTATGTTGCTTAGGATGTCCTAAAGTACATCCATAAAATTTCAGGTCAATCGGAGCATTTTCAGAATTTGATGTTTGACCCCTTTTGTCCCCCTTAAGACCCCCTTAATATAATGACCTCGGATGATTTTAAAAATGCGTAAAAATATATGTTTTGTGATATTGGTGTACAATTGGCAAGAATAAAGTAGGGTCACAAAAGTGGGGTCACAAATTGTACCATCCCGTCCCAACTCCTAAATAAACTTCCCTGGTTGTTCAAGAAAACGATCATTTAACTTATGGCAAAGAACTATTATACTAAAGTATAGTACAGTACAAGTGTTATACATCTTACCCGTACATTGAGCAGCGACAACTTCTAGCTTGTAGGGTTTGTCTGGCGTATTTTCCTCCAGTTTGGGACAAATATTCACTAAATTCCCTCTTACATTGTATAGTTTCAGTATGTCATGAGGACCAACTTCTGCTGCTGATCTGAATACATCTGCAAAAGATAATAATTTTGAATGATATTTAGTGATTTGTGATTATATTAAATTCCTTTATACAGTTTGAAGTCAGTAAGGCAAATCTGAAATAATTTGAAATGTCCTTATAGCTAATAAGCAAAGGTTGATTAAAGCATTTACATAACACACAGCAACATTTTCAGTAAATATGAATAAACCAATGTAATGTTCACCAAGGTCACTCCACTACTGTATTCTTTTGTGTGGTAAAGATTTTGAATTTCCCTCTAATTTCAAAATATATTTTGGGAATGAAGAAAATTGTCCAAAGTGGTATTTGTTTACATTGACATCAAGCTGTGATTATCTCCTTTTTGAAGGTCTATATTAGTCTTTTTCATTCACACTTCGACTATAGCAAGTTTTTAATCAGTAGTTTTGTCATGTAAGTCTATGGCTGTTGGTTCACTCAGTGGGTTGTTTATAAGCTGTGGAAGTAACAGTTTGAATTGAATGGTGGGAAGAATTTACAACACCCTTTAGCTAATAAGTAAGTAATAGTCAGAGTTGGTAGTTACAAATAATTACTCCCAATTACCAAGACAAAAAAAAAAGAATAACCAAAGCATTTAAAAAAAAAACATTTGACTTTCAGACTATCAAATAAGTAAAAAAAAACAATACATTGCTAGACATAGATCCTGGATGATTATGACACTGAGGCAACTGTCTCTGGAATAGTGTGAATGGATGACCATTAAATTCGGGTAAGGCTGAGAAAGTTACGACAAATGCTTTTATGAAGAGTTATTTAAACAAAATATAATAAATAAGTACAGACTTTAATCTTACGATGAAATAAGTCTACAAATAACCCTTTTAAATCCATATACATAGCAACACTTTTCAAAGTTTTAAGTTTTTCCATTGCAAATGCTATTTGGAGATAGCAATTCCTATGACACCAAAATGTGTATTCAGCCACCACCTGGACAGTCAAGGTAGAAGACCAATCCTTTAAGAAATTTTTAACAAGCCAAAAAAAAATTATGCAGCCAACTTGATTTTGGTCCAAAACCAACCTCGGAATCAAGAAAAACAGGAAATTTTTGTTGAGCCACAAGTAAAATCCACTACTTATTGAAGATCAATTTTGACTTTCAGAAGAACAAATAATTTCAGCTGAGTCACAAAACTATAATTACAATACAAAGTTGTGATTGCCCTCTATGCAAAACAATATTCAATTAAAATATATATCTCAAACTTCACTTCTGTAAAGAGAAACACAAAACAAAGGAAACCCAGATCCATGATGTTGGAAATATGTTTTTAAGAAATATCATATCTTTAGCCCTGCAAAGTAGCTTAATGTACAGGAAATAAAAACACTCTTTGTAGCCACTTTCCAATATACTGTAATTAGAAGTAACCTGCTCAATCACAGCTTTTAAGTCAAAGGCTAAAAGCTTGTTAAAATAATTATAGATTATAATTACCATCACGTATGAACTATGAGTCCATTATTGAATGAGATAAAAGGGATAGATCAATACCATATGAGTACATCCGGACTATAATTAAAGGAACATTTGATAGGTTTTTACATTTAAAATGTCTGCTCATGATATTTTTAATAAAACAATCATCAACATTTTATGTAAAATACAGAAACAAATGCAAACATCTATAAATTCTAACATTTCCCCTTTCAGTAACCCAGCAGCTTGCACAAGGCGACATGATAACGCTCAGACAGTATCTGACAAAATGTACATTATTAATTATTAATTGAACAATATTGAACCATACGTTTATCTTATTTTAAATAATCTAAAAACCATCTTTAAAGTTAGGATGTAAACTTAAAACACTGCCAAAACACTTGTTCTGTGATATTAAGTCAACATTAATTAAGAGAATGATTAAGAAAAAACTAAAACTACCTCAAACAAATTTTTGGAGTGTGCAACTTAGTTGTTTCACTTACTTGTTAACAACCTCAGGTCTACCTGGCCTTTTAAAATTGTCCTCAAGATCACATATTGTATTGTATAATTTGCTGTTATTGTTGTTGTTTTTGTTTTGGTTTTGGTTGTTTTGTTGTTGTCAATGATATTGAAATAAAGTTCAAATGAATTAGATTTTAAAAAACAGTTTTTGCTCTTGGTTATAACCATTGTAAGCAACATATGCGCACAAAATTGTTAGCATTTAACACCTCTTTGTCTAAAATGTAAAAAGCAATGCAAGAGAAGTGAATTTTGAAATATTACAATAACAATAATCAAGCAAAGATATGATAGAATCAAAACATTTTTTATTTAAAAAGCTTAAAAAGATGATTTCCACCAAATTCCTTACTTCCTACCTTTCAACTACATTTCGACTTTCCTAAATTTTAAATGTCAAACGTGTGCTTGTTGATATCAAAATAAATTATTGTTCTTTGCGAATGTAAAATATATATATTTAAAAATAAACATTTACTAATAAAAATGTTTTGTTAGATGAAAAACGTTCATTTCTAGAAACATAATCAATTATTTCTATGCCCCCAAAAGGACATAAAATGTCAAAGTATAAATGATTGTTTCTTGTATTTTGTTCTAGAATGGTCAAAGAGATAAGTTAGCAGTTGGAAGTACTTCCAAAAAATGTGATACAATCAGTATGGCTTATATGCCTTCAACTGTAATGGATCATGTATTATTAGTAACATAAGACTTGCTGGCATTATCAATACAACCAATATAAATGGTTCATTTAACATGGAAATACCAAACGGTGGTAGTACATACAAATTAAAAGAGATAACAATATGCATGACTTATAACAAACATAATAAAACCTTTCAGTGTTTTACACAGCATGAAAGTCAATTTCCAAATTAAAGGGGCTATATTTGCCTATTGTCTTTCTTGAGTTTGTTGTTCTGTTGAGGAGAAAGCATAATTAAGATTTATTGTGTACACATGATTCATGCCTCTCATTTAAATGTGCAGAAATTGATTAACAAAATGACTAAATGCATTTCAAGAACGACAAGATTTTATAATCCAGTAAAGATTAAAGGAGCAATTCATGATCAACATTTCATCCAAAGGTCATCTTAATTCAGATGTTTAGCTGAAATGGTTCTTACAAATTTTTAAGTAATCTTAAGAAAAATAAAAAGTGTAATTACTGTAATTACAAAACAGTAAAAGGAGAAAAAAGTCTAATTACTGTAATTACAAAATAGTAGCCTATGGAGATTTTCATAATTTACTGTTTTAAGGCACTTGAAACTCAATGTTGCGATTCTCATTACATCATTTTGCCCTAAACCATATGCAACTTTTTTTTCTTTGTTATTGTTTATTACAAAGAAATTGAATATGCCAGTGTACCCCAACTCCAAACCGTCTTTCAACATTTTTAATGACTTTTATTTCTTACTTAAAGGGGCATTGGACAACATTTGAAATTTTGTTTGTGGATGATTTACACTTCCTATGTTAGTAAATAGCAGTCAATTACCAGATATCGGGAAAATTTTGATCAAAACCTTCATAAAGTCAAACATTTAAATTTTATTTTATTTGTTGATTTTGTGTATGAGGCTATTCTTTAAACGTATTAACTGATGCTATACAATGAGAAAGAGTCATAGATTTGAATTTTCATTAAATCTCCTGAAGAGGCCAATTCTAGAAATTCAGCTATAGAGGGCAGTATTTATCGTTGTCGACAACGATAATTAAAAATAACAGAATATCTAAATATTTTGATACATAGGGTATGAATTTGACTATGAAACTTTACATGCTGTCATTATTGCCGCTAATACTTCAAATGATGCAAAAATCTCAAAATGTTTGGGGGAAAATTTGGGGATGATGCTGAACTTGTCCAATGCCCCTTTAAAGGTCTACTTATCCCTATAAGAGAATTTCATATAAGAGAAAATCAGTCCAGTGGTGCATACGCGCGCTTGATTGGCGTTGTTATGAGAAAATGCATTCAGCGCTAACGACATCACATATGCGGGTCATTATAAGAAGTCAAGTCATAATGACCGCGCAGTTGTTTGCGTAAATCTTATTTGATTGGATCGCGCTATTACGTAGGTTATTAATTAATAACAAAATAATTGATGGCCACAAAATCCAAGTCAAAATTCTGTTACAATTTTAGCATATTGCCAATACAAATGCCAATATAATGTCAACAAAGAAAAGTTGATGCATAACAAATACAGTCTTGCAACAGCATAATTGTGTTTACTTTTATTGGACATATGCAATGACCTTCAGGCCACATTTGTGCTGCAAATTATTCCTCAATTATTTTTCAAATATAAAACTGATATAATTATCGACATCATAATTCCTCAGAAAAATAATGTTTGGAGCCTTGAGTGGAAGCGACATATGTTATTACATTGTGTTTTTGGGCACATACAATATTCAAAATATTACAAACACAATTTGAAATGGTTATACATTTTTTCAATGTTATGCGCTTGTAATCTAAATTTTTAACTCAGATTTTTCATTCTATGCCCGATTCAAATGACAATAATGATATCAGGACGTCATCTGGAATTAATGTAGTAATTGAAGTACTGTGACAATAACAAAATGACTATGGAAATGGTGAAATGTGGCCATTTCAATCAAATGCAGATCTACAATTAATTCTTTAATATATTTCTCAGTAATTGCGTATGTAGCTGTACATTTCAAGGATGTTTATATTCTTTTCATAAACCAATTAGTCAAGTTTTCACAAAATATAAAGTTAAATTGATCTACAAATGGATAAGTGGCAATTGAAATTTACATTACTTTCTGTCATATCTGCACAAACTAATGTTATTGATTGTGCAAGCACTATACAGCACATTTTCATGTCCCCATTTAACAAATTAAATTATTTTACTGGAAATGACATAAGTCGGTAAAAAAATTCATGAAAAAATAATCAAAATTGTTTAAGGTCATATTATAGCTATTAAAGGTTGGTGACAAATTTAACATATACTTTTTTCATATTTGAATGACGTGTTATCACCTACATACAGCACTTATAAAGTTTCATTATTTTACCTTTAGCCAAATTAATGCTACAGGCAAAAATGTGTCTAATAGTAATCCATAGAAACCTATAAGATATTTATTTTTGTTAACAAAATATCCCACTAATTCAGCACTTTTTTGACCATCTCTTCAACAAATTATTGTATGGACGTGAAAATTTACAGGGGTTATGAGAAAAATATGCGCTTTCATCTGGTATCGAAAACTCCAATTTCGTGAGTGAAAAGGATCGGAATACACACCTTTAAGAATTGTATAACAGAAATATAAATAAATGAAGATATTGTTCATCTTTTCACAGGTATATTATTAGAGTAACAACATATTAAATTCAGTTGAATATATCAAACTGAACTTTTCAACATTTAGAAACTACGAACATGTTTCTTTCTTTCTATTTCTGTGATATATGTTTACTAGTGAGGTGTTCAAACTACAACATGATGCAATACAGTAGAAGAAACTAGTAAACATGTTGTAGTTTGAACACCTCACTAGTAAACATATATTCTTGCTCCTACTCCATAGTAGAGCACTCTTTCTAGTGATGGTTTTACCAACTCATATTTGATTATTTCTGTGATATCAAAAAAAATTGCACACTGACTCAAGTTTTCACTACATTCTAAGATACATGCACAACAAAAACTCATTATAAAAAATAATATTATATCTACAATTTCACAAGGTTATGACTACTCATAAAAACAATTTTGAATCAAGTAAACGCATGATAGTAATAGTTAGTTACCAGTCTCACAACCATTTAAATGCCACCATTTTATATATTCCCATCTGCCAACTTAATCAATTTTCTCCGGAAATGATGTCTATACAAACAAATAAGTCAGTAATGAAAATTCATGAAAAAATCAATCTGAATTACACACGACCATATTAAAGCTATTAAAATTGCATAATAGAACTATAAATAAATAAATAAACTATTTATCTTTCCATAGCTACACTCCCAGTCAAAAATGTTTGCGTACAAAACCTTTAACCAGTCATATCTCGAGAACCGTTCATCATTTGCGCCATATTTTTTCGGATTTATATTTTACATACATATATCTAATACTCAACAAGAATTGCATTTACCGCATTTGAAAATATGGCGTGCTAAACATATTGTGTACTTTCTTCTCCACATAATAAATGGAGTTTAAATACATAACTGCACATTTGTTGGAAAACTTATTACCTGAAAACGTTCTTTATGGCTACATGGTCATAACGAGCATTGAATAATAAACAACATAGGTACATATCAAAAAGTGGGTGTATTTGTATATGGTCCAGGAAATCAGCCATTTTTATGGTTATGGAAGATCGAATATCAGAGATAAACATAAATTACTTATATTGGCTACATTAAGCACCTATAAAACACATGAATTTTTTCAGAGTCTTGGTCGTTTGATATAATAATTATGTTTTTGTCCGTATTTAAGGGTGCGCAAACACTTTTGACCGGGAGTGTACATCAGTACCACATTGTATTGAATTTAGAGGGATGTATTACATATGACATTTTCAAATGAATCTTTCTTATTTCTATGATTTCAGTTAATCAATTGTAAATGTTTTGTATCGGCATGACATTTTGTACTTATAGTGTGTACCATAAGGTAGCTATGAAAAAAAAGTTGTGTTGTTCATTGATTTCATACAGAATTCTAAATTTAGTTACTTATTGCCGTTATAGTATCACTTTTATCCAATGCATTTTGTATTTTTTCTTTTTGTAAATTGCTCCTAGTTTTCATTATGTTTTGAATAATTTAAATTGCAACAAAACAATAAAATAAAACAGATGTACAAATTAACTGCAATTTTGATCAGCACTTAATACAAGAACTGTACAATATAAATTCTAGTGAATTGTGCCAAAAATACTACATAATTGGATGCCTCCAATTTAAAGAAAGTCATTAGCAATTTCATATGTTCATTTCACAAATGACGTCTATACACTCTGGCATGGCAGTCATAAAAGTAATTAAAAAATCAATATGAACTAAGGTCGTGTTGTAGATACTGTATGTTACATGTAAAAACTGTATATAAGGCCCAAATCATAGTCGGCCTCCGAACAAAATTTTTCCCTACCAAACATTTGGTTGTGACATCAAAATGACGAGTGGCTCCAAACAAAATAACTTCAACACCGAGTTGACACCAAATAAAATTTCACGCTAGATTGCACATGTTATTGAATTGCCATATACATTTGAACAAATGTTTGTTACCCGTTCATAGTTTAAATTCAATGGCAAATATTTGGTGACGTCACAACCAAATGTTTGGTAGGAAAAATTTTGTTTGGAGGCCGACTATGATTTGGCCCTAACAGATTGATTTCAATTAGATAATTTGGTTCGACATTTCCAAATGAAATAAATGGATAAGTAACTGCCCCATAAAGTAAAAATGCAGTATGTGCAGTTACAAAGCATAGCAAATACATCTTCAAATTTTACCACATTTCTTTTTTTTTTTTAGGTTTTCAGGAGATTTTTTGCTTTTTTATTTTTTTCTTACATCGAGAGATGAAAAAAGGGGAAAATAGTGACCTAAAAACGTAATAAAAAAAAAATTGGCCTTATAAGCATGCAATTTCACTTCAGTCCACTCCCATGCAATAAGGTTGTATGTACATATTTTTCATAATAGTAGATACTGCCTTAAGTTATAAAAGAGAATTGGTTGTCTGCTCATTTGTGCTGGATTTTTTCAGGGGAAAAGAAAGTATCTTACAATATATTTGCAATGCACATACTGCATTTATACATACATATATGCAGGATTTATAATGCGCCTTTTCATTTACAAATTCAAGGCGCAGTACAGTGGAACTTAAAACTACAGACTTTACAATCCTTAAATCTACAAAATATACAAACAAAAATACATTGGGAAAACCAAGAAAGCAAATCATGCAGTATGGAACAGGTGAGATTTCAGGAGGCTCTTGAAAACGGTGATGGAAGTAGCTTCGCAAATGTGTTTATACCTTGTTGGGAGGAGTAAAGGCAACTTTATTTGTGATACATTTCATAAAAGAGAATCACAAGTTCAAAATATGTTTTGAATTAAAGCATGTATCATGTAGGGACTCAAACAATTTCACTGCAAGGATACTGGTAAAAACTGCAATGCAAAACTGCAATGCAAAAAGGTACCATTTTTTGCAACAGATAAGGTACATTTTCCAGCTACACACTTTATGACAATCAATTAATTCATTCATTCATCATTTTGAAAACAATTTATGACAAAATACACAGATTGCAAATACTTTTTACAACCATTATGTCAATATCTTTAAAAAAAACAATTTTCCACAGAGATACATCTGAATTGACAGATAATAATAATACTATTATATTCTGTTTATTCGATAAACATCACCTTAAATGTCTTTATACACTATATCAAATATGCCTATGAAATGAGAACACCCCATTTATCAAGGAGATAGATTTCAATAACTTCCCACGATAGTACAGTAAATTGTTCATTGTTGATATCATATAACGAGCTTCGAAATATCACCATAACAAATAGAGATAGCACAAGTTGGCATATGCAAGGTAACACTTGTTTTATTTGTCACTCTCTATTAAAACACAAGACTTGATGTGTTTTTATTCAAATGAATTTGCACTGATTTTATCACAGCCATATTTATTATTTATTTAGAAGTAACGGAAATAGGGTTAGGTATAGAGCAATATTACTGCATTAATAGTTGACATTTTGAAGAAGGCATGGTTATTCTTTTCTTTAAAAAAAAAAGATGATTCTCTGCAAAATATTTATATTAAATCTATATCATCATGCTGATAAAATAATTGGTATCTTACATTTTGATGAAATTTAGATTTTTGACAAATCTGTTCTTTAGATTTAGACACACCTGCTGTGAGTAAATAAAAAATATATTTGACTTTGAACATACTCTACAGAGTCAAAACGAAAGTTGCATAACTCGAGTGTGCGATATATTGAGAATAGATTTGCCTATCTCACTTTATATTCCTGCCTATAATATCTAACAACATGATATAATATAATTGCCTATCTCACTGTATATTTCTCACATTGTGAGTTAGGCAGAAATAGTTTTGCCTATCTAACTTTATATTCCTATCTCACCACATGGCATTATATAATTGCTAATCCCAATTTATAAAATTGAATATGCCAGTACAAGAAAACCCCAACTCCAATAGCTCCCTTCTGTAAAGTTCTGTAAAATATAAATGCATACAAATCTCTGAAAATGCTTTCAAATCACTAAATCAGCATTTCCATGACAATATCCTATTCATAGTGTCACATTTGACCTTGTAGTTGACATTTTTAGACATTGTTAGATAATATTTCTGGTATATAGTTGCAGAGGGGAGGTCATGGAGTTGGAGTTTTCTTGTACTGGCTGTGTAAATAAAGCAACTATGTACTACAACAATTATCTAACAATGTCTAAAAAAGTCAACTACAGGGTCAAATGTGACACTATGATTAGGATACTGACATGGAAATGCTACTTTATTGATGTGAAAGCATTTTCAGAGACTTGTATGCATTTATATTTTATAAGTATAATTAACAGAAGGGAGCTATTGGAGTTGTAGTTTTCTTACACTGGCGTATTCAATTGTGCAAGTCACTTTTGGTGGCTACATAATATGTTTTTTATTTGTTTATCTTACTTTTGTTGTTGTTTTTTCACAGCAACACATAATTCTACTTCCAGGCTTTATTAAGTTTTTATACAGGTTGTCAAAAATATATTGGCATTGATTGTGAATTTCAATTTGTCATTGAAAATGTTCAAATAGTGTAGATACCTTTTGATGGAAGATCTAAATTGGAAAACACTTGATGTCAGATGGAACTAGAATACGCGGTTCTCGGGCCGCGCGGTTCTCGACACA
>JXSR01S003169.1:127547-142430 GCA_000969725.1 Ophiothrix spiculata
AGCAAATGCTCCTTTCGGAAAATTTTCTAAGTCCCTAAAATCACAAAAAATCACATATTTTCTGCTTAAAAACCAACTAAATTTGCATATTTTGCGCCAAAACTTTCAGAGAAAATTACTAGCCACCCTTACCACCAGTCCACCGACTTGCATCGCTCCACATCTCACCAGTTCTGAGAAACGAGCTCGGACGGACGGACAGATGGAAAAAAATCACAAAAAAATCGCATATTTTCTGCTTAAAAAACGACTAAATTTGCATAGTTCGCGCCAAAACTTTCAGAGAAAGTTACTAGCCAGCCTGACTACCACTCCACCCACTTGCATCGCTTTACGCCACACCAGTTCCGAGAAATGAGCCCGGACGGACGGACAACCAGAAAACATAATGCCTCTGGCGGAGGCATAAAAATCATGTAATTATTATGGCATTACAAGAAATTGCTCCCAGTTATATGTCTTCTTATTTCACTTTTACACGTTCAACTCATGACAAAAATACAAGAAGTCAGCTTGGTAACAACCTTATTGTGCCTCCATGGTACAACTCTGCTGGCAAAAGGACTTTTAAGTATAGGGCTGCTTCCCTATGGAACAGTCTTCCTGTTGATATTCGTACACACTTTTGAACATGAGTTTGAATGACTTTAAAAGTGCATTGAATACATGTATGTAAATTTCATTTATTTTTCCATATCAAATTGTTGTGCATATTCTACATTATTCTTCATATCATAATGTATTGTTCACATTGAACACATGTATATAAATTGTAAAAATGTTTTCTGGACCTCTCAGGAGACCAGTAATTATGTATTGAAAGAGTTATATCCAGAATAAAGAAAGATTAAACTAAAAAAAAACACTTTTTCTGCAAGTGCAATGTTCTCTGACTGCTTTTTATACACTCTGCGTATCACCTAGCCAATCAGAAAGCAAGAATATAAAGTACGCAGAGTACACTGAAAATTCACAATGCACTGCACTTGTAACGTTCCGGTTTGCGTGGTGGTTGTTTAGTGCATATGAATGTTTCATTGTTTTTGTCGGGTGATGATTTATTTCGTTTAGAGAAGTTTTGGACTTGATAGGTCATGTAAAAGCCTAGTTTCTTTTCACAAAAGATACAGTATTATTTTTCTACCGTGTCTGAATTAGATTAATAAATTTGCATTCCATTATATTCGTAAAATGAGACAAAATCAATGCATTTGCTGTAAATTCTAATTGATGTCCATGAATTAGACGCATCAGAATTGCCTGTGCATGCATTGATCTTGTCTCATTTCAGTCGGGACATGAAATGCGCATTTATTAACCTATAATCAAATTATACAGCTCTGTGGTTGAAATTGACAATAATATTCTCAAAGTGTTCAAATGAGGCTCCAACAGTGAATTAAATTTCAGTATTTAAATGCCTTCCCATGAAGTTCAGTGCAAAACAATCCTCCAGAGTTGTCTACCCATATTTTTCTCCCAGTATGATACATTTCTTTGACTCAATTACTTTGCATTCTTTTCTTTTTTTTTTGAAAAGCAGGGCAGCCTGAGAGCATCAATTGTAACAAATACATTATGCAATCTCTTGTGTATTGTTCTTGGTAGCTCAAAATTAAATGAGCTAATTATTTCTCATTAAAGCATGAAAAGTCAAACCAGGGACATCAGTTAAAAAACTAATGGTTGTATATTTTCAACACAGTAATATATAATTACATAACATTTCAAGTAATTAATGCTAGAAGCACCCTTGAAACTGTATAATAGTAAAATACAACTACCCTAGAAGAGGATCAACCATTTTAGAAATTAGAGCAGATTTAATTAATTAAGGAATGTCATTTCCAACATTTACTCCCATGGGTATATTTAATCTTAGAATCCACTATCAGTTATTTATGTGTTATAGGTTAATTACTTTAAGTGTTAAATAAAAAATGTGATTTTAAAAGAATTGAAGAATCTACTTATTTTTATGGAAAGTTAATACAGGGTAATGTGTAGAAAACCAGTAGTTTTAGTCTTATATAAATCTAAACTCTTCATAAAGAATACTTATTGCAATGTGCTTTGACCACAGAATTCTATTAAATAAGTCAAAACTGTGACGCTAATGATAAAAGATCCCCCTGACCCATCACAACTTTTTTGAAAAATTATCATAATTACTATTAGATGAAAATATTTGCATACCTCCAAAAACAGGTTTGAAAGCTACCATCTTGTTTCACCACTCATACTAATTTCAGCCTTTGGCTTGATTTTAAAAACTACTAGAAAGATGACATTATATTACCCAAAAACTACCGTTAATAACACACCGTCGACTAGTTTATGATGAATATACTAAAAATTGTAAAATTCTTTCCTTTCTTCAACAAATGGGTAAAAATCCCCAGTAATTTCAGCCTCACAATATCACAGACACAATATCACAACAGAATCAATTCTGTGAATGTGAATAAGTTTGCAATCCGAGAGCGCTACACACGCGGCAATAAGCGTTTCACTTTAAATGCTTGTCAAGATGCAGGAGGATGATGCGGTCTGCTTTTTGACAAAAAGAAATACATGAATATTGATAATGGTTTCACATATTTCATGATTTTAGAGGCATATTCATGAAATATACAGCATATATTATGACGTTGGCAGATTTTTGACCATATATTTGGACCCTTCAAAAGCGGGCGATGTCGCAGTATTCATGAAAATGACGCGTTGAAAAGTGATACAAAATCAAAGAAAAGTATTCATATCTACTACTTTGATACCTGTGGCTTTGACTCTACTGATCAAATTGTAGAGCTCTGTAATAGAAATTGACAACAACATTCTCAAAGTGTTAAAAACAAAGCTTTAAGGTGTAGGTACCGATCACATTCTCATCCCCCAGGGCTCAACCAGAAGTAGTATATTTTTTGATGCCAAATGAAAACCCGTATTTGTCTGATTATAAATCCAAAATTTCACCTCAAAATTCTTTATAGTTTTGGAGACATAGCACATAATGTAAAATTAATTGGTATACCTATTTTCCATATCTTTAGTATTTACATAACAGCCTCATCCCCATGGTTGCATACTTTCTTTATCCACTCAGGAGAAAACAAGACACAAGCTCTGGTTGAAACCTTGCAAAATGCATTTCAGAGATCAAGGTCAATCAGTTAAAAGTAAATTATACATATCCTAAAATAGGAACCTACACCTTTAATGTAACAATCCTCCAGACCTCTCTACCCATATTTTTCTGCCAGTATGATAGATTTCTTTGACTCAATTACTTTGCTTTTTTTGCAAAGCACAGCACCCTAGGAGCATCAGATTTAACAAATGCATCATGATTTCTCTTGTGTATTAATGACTTTGTAGCACAAAACTAAATGGGCTACTTATTTCTCGATAAAGCATTTCATGTCAAATCAGGGAAAAAAGGTGATGGTTGAATATTTTCAACAAAATAATTTATGATAACATATATTTAGAGCAATTAACGCTAGAAGCACCCTTGAAACAGTATAACACAACTGCTCTAAGATCAATCATTTAACTGATTTTAATTCAATAAGGAATGCCATGTTCAACATTTATGCACATGTGTATTGTGAAATTTTTGATTGCACTTTCAGTTATTTTTGTGTAATAGGTTAATTACTTTTAGTGTTTAACCAAAAATGATTTAAAAGATTTGAAGAATCTTCTTATTTTTATTCAAAAGTGAATACAAGGTAATTAATGTGTAGAAAATCAGGTATTTTGGTTCTTCAAGAAATCAAAATTCCTCAAAAAAAATACTTTTTTTAGATTAATTTAGATTATCTCACAAATAAAGGTTGTTAGTTGGAAAGTTTTGTTTTGTATTTGAAGGGAATATATGTAAAGGATACTTGCTTGTTTTAGATGTATCTCATAAATATATTTGTTTGCTGGTTACTTTTTTGTTTTTTAAGGTAATAAATGCAAACGTTTAACTCATTTATAAAAATTTGGAATTGGGAATTCCACATCACTTAACACCATTGTATTTCTTCAAAATGAAAAACTAAAAGGGTCAAGGACAAATACCATCAATCCAAATTCAAAGAAATTCAATAAAAGGTTTATTGTAAACCATTGCGTTGAAGCAGAAATAACCGACTCTAGAGCTTATAAATTGTATGAATCACACAAATTGACCATACCCTTACATCTCTATTTTCATCAAAATGCTATAAGGTGTTATCTTAAATTTAAGTAAATGTTTGATTTCATGCAAGTTCTTATATAGAGTTAGCAAAAATATGAATATAAGGCACAACAAAGTAGTTTCAGCAATTTCCAAGTAAGGAATTAAAGGAATTCATGAAGTGTTATTTTCTAAATTGTACTGAAACTTTTCTTTTTTCGTGACAACTTCAATATATCAATATATAAGATCATGAGTTTTGGTTTTTGAAACTATGATTTCATACGATCTATAATCATTTATAGATTCAAAGTCAACACAAAGATAGAAAACCTCTGAAGATGGAGAGAAAAGAACAGAACACTGGCTTTTTCTGTCCAACATTGACTGGCTTGTAGGTAGAATAATGCATGATACTGCTTTCAAGTAAATCACCTTCTAGCCATTATTGGAAAAAGTCTTGAATCTAAAAACCTATACAAGATGTTTGAGATAATAATGCCTGGGGTATAGAGCAATAATTTGTAATTCTCATGGGTCTGATTGTATGAAGTGTCAACTAGATGCAGGGTAACAATGGGGTGTGTGTTTACAAGCCTATCAATAACATCTGTAGGATAGGTAAATTGTGAGAGGTTGAGTGTTCATTACTAATTGTCTTAGAACAACATATGTCTGCAGGTAGTAGGGGAATTCAATAACAATGGTACTTCTTTAGACGGCTAGAGAAAAAAACTCACCAAAAGGAACAAGAAAGATAACCCAAAAAAATGCATTGACAATGAGGTTTGTTAGGGCCTCAGCATTTATGAAATATAGTCAAATGTTTATCAATGCCATATATAAATTGACAGGTTAGCCTAGCATATTGAGTTAATCAGTATTTAACCTGAAGATTTTTAAGCACCATCAGCATTTTCATATATCTTACAGTATACAATATTATGGCAGATGATGAGACTTCTTAAAATATCCTGGTGGAAGGAGTTTTTCTAGTAGGATAAAAGGTCTGAGAGAAGTGTGATCCATGCAAATAAGACACATAAGACGACTTCAGAGAAAAATCTATAACTGTGTCAATTGCTATGTTATACAGAACAGAGAATAGTAGCAAGGTTTATTTGCTCTTGATATTTTTTACCTGTTTCATTGATTCAAGTGAACTACCTCTACGACCTTGGACATAATTGAAAACTGATTGATGGCCACCAGAATCTAGGTCAAAATTCTATTACAATTCTAACACTCTATTCATTGCTGATAAAATTATATTCATTGCCAATACAATGTCAACAATAATGATAAGATTCTTTTATAATGCAAAACAAAAAGGGGAACTAAATTGCATAAATGTTGCTATTATTTTTCTTGGACATGTAATGACCTTACTATAATGTGCTATTATTGCGTAAAGCATTTTAAACATGTCTATAAGCAATTGAACAGCAATGCTTAATTGGATGTTATAGCAATTTTCTATCATGTATAATTATCACCGTGCAATGATCAGATGTATAGCATACTTGGCAATAATGCAATACCTATTTTAAATGGTTTTTATGATTTAACAATCCACAGTTGTATATAATAATATGTGTGGATTTTAAAATATACATGTTTTAGGTGATGTATATATGATATATAGTGTTGTGTTTTTAAATTATTTCTTTTACAATAATATATGCGTTTATTTTACTCTGGTATAGTTGTTTATTGTGCAATTTATTGTTTATTGTGCAATTTATAAATGTCGTGTTCTTCAATTTTACTGTTCTGAATATAAGTATATTGTGGTTGTATATAAAATCTATTTCTAATTTTCATTTTTCCATGAATATTCATTTATGGTGCTTTGGTATTATAGCCTGTTTATCATGTTTTTAATCTTTTGCTGTTGGAATCTTAGTAATTGTATTGTGCTATGTTGTTGATTATAATTTGCATATTCCAGAGAGTAAATTACCTACAAAACAAATCTTCAGGGTGCGTATGCCGAGAGCTTGTGCGACTATGCAGCAATAGCGAAAATGCACTGTGCATGTACTGTGCAAAGATAAGATTGTGTATCTTGATGAAAACACTTTGTTTGCCCCCCCACCCCACCCCAGGATTATTACTACTATTATTGAAATCATTAAATTACCTACAAAACAAATCTGCATGTGCATACGCCAAGAGCATTTGCTCTGCACATTTCTTGATTGGACGAGAGACTCCGCAATTGTATGAAAAGATAAGTCTTTTATATTCATGATTTGTAAGAAATTTAATGAGTTTAATAATAATAGCACATTTCTGAATCAAATTGTCTACAATATGAAAATGACAATCATAATTATCTGTAATTATCAACATCATACTTCAAACACGTTCTGTAAGCGAAATATACTATTACAATGCGTTATTTGGGCATATGCAATATATTTGTAGCAAATATATAAAAATCTATTAGAAACTAAATGCACTGTTGCATGCCATTCCAAATAAAAGACACCTATCATGACACCATACAGTGTTTCCGCTAAGGTTTTTGAACTTGCACCAGTTTGAGCAAATTTAACAAAGTTAAAAAGGTGCTTGTGCCAAAATCATTAGCTGTGGCTGAAAATTAGCTCAATATCTTTCTCACACATTTTCAGAAACTTGTTGCGCCAATTTTCACCGCTTCTGCGCCAATGGCGCGCCATACGGCCTTAGCAGAAACACTGACACCATATATGAATGGATATCAAAAAGTTTTAAAGATCACCCAGAAGAAATACAGCCATTCTAGAGGTCTTCTTTAGCAAAACAATCCACTTGTATTTCGCTGAAAATCAACATTTTAAAGTCGGCCATATTTTATAACGTCACTGCGACGTCACACGTTGACAGATTTTCATAATTTTGGTAGTAATGAAAAGAGGAGACCCTACCTGATACTTTGCTATAGAGTGTGTCATCATAGATTTGCTAGACACTGTAAATTTTCAAATGCAGGGACTTAATTACAACACATGTCCTGATTTTCTACATAAAGGTATATAGCTAGTGGGGCAGCTTCCCAACATCTAACACCACTTGTAGAGAAATTAAGAATAATCATGAGACCATTATTGCGTCATACCTCTACATAAAGACGAGGGACTCTTCTGACAAAATTTCATTAATACAGCTCCTTCCATTCTGGGTGATCTTTAGAACTTTTTGATACCTCCTAATATTACAGGCCAAAAATTAATAATGCCTTGTATTATCATCCTTAGTCATAGTCATAAGTATGTGCAAAATTAAAAAAAAAGATGATCTCAATCATTTGTAAGCAAAAACCTAAACATCATTACATTTTGCAATAATAACCAATGATTAAGATAATTTCAGGTTTTAAATGTTTTTTTAAATTCTTAGGTTAAAATTAATATGTAATGCATGCAAAATAGAGCTTCAAAGCAACATGAAACAATTTATAATTTGCTTTGTCTAGATATTTTTATTTCTTTTTTAAATATTGTTGTTGTTATTATTGACTAGTAACCAATAATTCTTACTCCAGACTTCATTAAGCTTTTCATGCAGGTTGAAATATTGGCATTGATTGTGAATTTAAATTTGTCATTGAATATGTTCAAATTATACAGCTCTGTAATAGAAATTGACAACAATATTCTCAATAGTGTTCAAAGGTTCCAATGGTGACATTAATTTACAAATTTCAATGTCTTCCCATGAAGTTCAATGCAATACAATACTCCATACATATCTTTCTCCCAGATCACTTTAACTCAATTACTTTGCATTCTTTTTTTGCAAAACAAAGCACCCTGAGAAAATCATTTATAAAAAATGTACTATGCTTTCTCTCATGTATTTATGTATATTGTGAACGCGTATCTGTACGTAAATACGCAGTGGTCAATGACGCGAGCGTACATTTTCAAGGTTGTTTTGTTTGCATGTACGCTCAAGACTCTGATAACGCGTTCACGAATTAAATCCAACAACTATAATTATTTCTCATTAAAACATTTAAAGTCAAACCAATGGCATAAGTTTAAAAAAAACCTAATGGTTGTATATTTTTGAATACAAAGTAATTCATAATTACATAACAATAATGCATAACAGCAATTAATGGTAGAAGCGCCCTTGAAACTGTATAATAGTAAAATGTAACTGCCCTAGTATAGGATTAATCATTTTAGAAATTAGAGCAGATTAACGAATGTTATTTCCAACATTTACCCCCATGTGTATATTCAATCTTAGAATCCACTATCAATTATTTATGTGTAATAGCTAGGTTAATTACCTTTAGTGTTAAACCAAAAATGTGATATAAAAGATTTGAAGACTCTACTTAGTTTTTATGAAAAGTGAATACAGATTAATTAATGTGAAGAAAATCAGGTATTTTTGGTCTTAAAAGAAATCCAATATCCTCACAAAAAATACTCATTTTTACTTAGATTAATTTAGATTATCTCACAAATAAAGTTTGTTTGTTAACCAGTTTTGCTTTGTATTTGAACCTGCTTGTTTTTAGACGTATCTCTCATATATGTTTCTTTGCTGGTTACTTTTTGTTCTTTAATTGTATCTCTTTTGCCTCAATGAGGCAGGCATACGCCATTTATTTCTTGTCATATTTCTTTTCCTTTTCTTTGTCTTTCTTCACAACTTCATAATATTCTTGTTTTTAAAGTATTCGTTTTCAACTAATAATATTACAAAACTTTTAGATCAAAAAAAAAATCATTTTGGGCCAATTTTGGACCTATTTTTGGCAATATTTCAAAAAGTAAGTCAAAAATCAAAAATTTGAGAAATGCGTTCCTAGACATGTGTTTCTAGATTATAAAAAGCATTCGAGGTCCAACTTTTGTTTTTTCAAAATTTAGTTACGTTGTTTACAAATTTATGGTCCAAGAACATGGGTTTTTTGGACCTTGGTCCAAAATCATACATTTTGGTCCAAAACTGACCTATCCATCATCTTCTACATGAAAATCCACATCTAGAAATGTATACTTTTATATGGATTTACTTATCGGTTGCTGAGTTACAAAGCATACAATATTCCAGAAAATGAGGGGTTAACTGTGCCCTTAAATCAATATTTTGTTTTATTTTCCGTGATGAATTATAGATCATTTCATAAAGGTTGTTAATTTCATGCATAAAATGTATTTTTGGCAAAACAAATTTATTTGTATCATTGTATATAATTTTTGACTTAAAAATTGCAAAAGTGGCAAGTTGGATCAACACATTCACGAAATCATAATCACCTGAATCTATATTCCAACCGCAAATTATCTTATTCAAAGAAATTTCAAAATTGTTTATTCTCTTCAGAAAATTTACATAAACTTTTTGTTGTAATAAACACAAATATTAACCCATTTATAAAAATTTTGAATTAGAATTCCACATCACTTAATACCATTGTATTTCTGCAAAATGAAATACTTAAAGGGTCAAGGACAAATACCACAATCCAAATTCAAAGAAAGTCAATAAAAGGTTTTATTATAAAGCATTGCATTCAAGCAGAAATAACCGACTGACCAGAGATGATACGAATCACATATTGACCATACCCTTGCACCTCTACTTGTATCGAAATGCAATATAAGGTGTTATCTTAAATTCAAGTAAATACTTGATTTCATTCAAAGTCTTATATAGAGTTAGCAAAAATGTGGCTGTCCAGCCCGTATGAGCCGTAAATGCCAGAAACTTCATTTTGCGCTACAGGTGAAAATATATGTCAAGGTCGCAATTTGCCGAAAGATTCACAATCTTTGTGCTTACAACAAAATACCAGAAAAAAGTTTCATTTCAAGAAAATGATAGGAAATATGAAATAAATCTGCATATTCTTAATACAGCAGAAAATATACGGCTTACTGATCTTTGAACATGTTTATCTCAGTTATACGTTACTCCCTGATAACTTGTAATGGACCATAACTTGACTTCTGGAAATCGTGTTAAGTTCATTAAGATGACATTTTAATCCTTAAAGCATGGTCTTTGCAAATATTTAAAAAATAAAAAATGACAAAAGGTGGCATTTGCGGCTGTTTTGGGATGGACAGTCACAAATATGAACATAAGGCACAACTAAGCAGTTTCAGGAATTTCAATGAAACACAAAACATGCCATTGTTAACAAGTGTTATTTTGTAAATTGTTCTGACTTTTTTTCATGACCACTTCAATATATTAACATATAAGGCCATAAATTTTAGTAACTTAAATCTTCTTCATAATTTTATTCATTAATGGTTTCAAAATATTTTACATGTCAACAAACACTTAACACAGAAATAAAGCCTTAGATGATATAGGAATGAATAGGGAAAAAGAGGCTTTTTCTGTCCAATATTGACTGGCTTGTAGGTAGAATAATGCATGATACTGCTTTCCACAAAAATCCCTTCTAGTCGTTATTGGAACAAGTCTTGAATCTAAAAACCTACACAGGATGTTTGAGATAATAAACCCTGGGGTGTACAGCAGTAATTTGTAATTCTCATGGATCTGATTGTGTGATGTGGATGCAGGGTAACGATGCGGGTGTGTGTTTACAAGCCTATCAATAACATCTGTAGGATAGTTAAATTATGAGAGGTTGAGTGTTCATTCCTAATTGTCTTAGAACATATGGTCCATTGTAGTAGTGGAATTCTAGTAATAACGATTACTTCTTTAAAGTCTAGGAGATGAAAACATATAGCACAATCAACTATAGAAAATGACACAAATGAATATTTAAGATAACCAAAAATTGCATTGACAATGATGTTTGTTAGGGACTTAGTAAAATAGTAAAATTATAGATTAATAAATGAAATGAGACAAAATTAATGCACACGCGGTAAATATTGATGCGTCCAATTCACAAGGCCCATAGGGGCCGAGTGCATTGGACAGCAATCAAAATTTACCTCAAGTGCATTGATTTTGTCTCATTTTACGAGCATAATGGAATGCAAATTCACTAATCTAATTCATACACGACAGAAAAATAATATTGTATCTTTTGTGAAAAGAAATAAGGCCTTTAATATGACCATCAAAATCCAAAACTTCTCAATTAAATAAATAATCACCCGACAAAAACAATGAAACATTCATACGCACTGAACGCCCGCCACGCAAACTGGAACGCAACAAGCGCAGTGCATTGTGAAAATCCACTGCACTCCGCGTACTTTATATTCTTGAGTTCTGATTTGCTAGGTGACACGCGGAGCACACGCGGAGCGTATGAACGTTAATCAGATAAGTGCCGTTAATTGATGGCAGTGCTAGTATGTATAGTTAATCAGGATTTTATTTACCTGAAGAAAGTTTTAAACACCATTAGTCTTTTCATTATAAGTATCTTACAGTATCATGTCAGATGATGAGACTTCACTAAGTATCCTGGTGGAAGGTGTTTTTCTAGTGGGATAACACATCTGAGAGAAGCATGATGTGAGTAAACCATATCAAAAAACTAAACAGAAATAATATCATTGCTGTGTCAAGAAAGATGTTATTCAAAACAGCGAATAGTAGCAAGGTTTTTTTGCGCTTGATATTTGTATATGTTTCATCAAATCAAATGACCTACCTCTATGACCTTGGTCTTTGAATGCAATAATTGAAAACTGACTGATTGCCACAGAATCTAGGTCAAAATTTTATTAAAATTTTAACACTCTTAACTCAATTCTAATACAGTTCAATTTATTGCCAATAAATTTTCTCTGCTATTGTTGTATATTATAATGTCATCAATAATAAAGAAAATTTGCACCATGACGCATAACAAAATAGCATATCATCATGTGAGTGCAAGAAAGTCAGACCTGCAAAAACTGTCATATGTGATGACTCATCCCGAAAAGGGGGACTTTGCGACAGAACACTTTTCGAGAAATTGATGAAAATAGGCAGCAAAAAATAAAGAAAATAATCCTTCTCATAAACCGATTACTTGCTACAATTTAAGCCATATTAAACTGCAAAAACAAATAGTATATATAATATAATCATGACACGGAATCCATTAATACAAACCAGAGATATGATTGATTTTGTCACCTTGTATCATTTTCCATCTGCACAATGGGAAATCCTGCAGTTAAGGTGTTAACAAAGAACTTCGAAAAAGCTTTATACATAATTTATAAGCAATGACATCTGTGTTTGTTTTCTTCTTTTATGCTGCTTTCAATATAATCATTTCAACAAAATAAATGGCATTTCTTTCATAAAAATTCACCAAAAACCAATTTTACATTACACGTAACGACTCTAGTTTCATTATAAGGAATAAATAAAGAAAGTAACCTGCGTAAAATTGCACAAACTCATCAGAAGTCTTCTATCAAGATGTCTTTGGTTACCCACATTGCTTCCAAAATTATAAGGTGCTTTGATGTGTTTATAAATCGTATAAATTGATGACATGATATTCTGCACTTGGTATATCCAATATTGTTTTCAATCTCTTTCGACAGTCGTTTAAGTTATAAAAGTGTATCGTTCTTCACGCTTCTAATTTAAGTCCTTTCTGGACATTAGCAACATGTATGTCCTTCAATCTGTCTCCGTTGCTGGTTGACACACCTTCTTCCCTGCTTTACATGTCTCTAACGTCACAACACTCCTCCTCGTCGCTACAAGGCTCGTACTTTACTTTGTCGTCATAAGCCTTGTACTTCATTGTCAATTAATTACGCGTCAATGATGTGTAGATCCTTTGAACATTTTTGGGGTGTTTAATGCTTCACCATAGGGATTATCCTTGTGCAGAAGGAAAATAATACAGGTTGACAAAATCAACGATATCTCTGGTTTGCATCGATTGATTTTCTTGAAATTTTCAACAATGATGGGCAAATACATGTACTTGAAGTGATGTAGGTTATGAAAAACCTCCGAGATAAATCAGCTCTATTCCCATGCACAATGTTTATTGGGACACCCTGTACAAAGCACGTTCTGACGATTTGAAGAAAAACTCTTTGGGTTTTTTTCTTCTGGAAATGATGTCAGTACTCACAAGCAAGTCAGAAATGAAATCATGAAAAATCAATCAGATTGTACAAGGCCATATAGCTATTAAGGATTGTATAACAAAACTATAAATAAATGAAGAAATTGTTTATCTTTTCATAGTCATATTTGTGCAGTACGTATTGAATTCAGTCTGATACATTACATTTGACATTTCAAAATATAAAAACCAAGTGAAAAGCAAATATATTTATGTATATATCAATAAACCAGTTGCAAGCTTTATTCTCCAGCTTTCACTAGATTCTGAACCATTTATCTGCAGTGGATGAATAAATTGAATTAAAGAAACATTTAATGAAACAGCAATTGCATTTATATCAGCAATTTTGCATTGTATCTGAAAAAATGTATTGTCCAGGTAAAGCCATGATTCAATGTGATTATGAAAGCCTATGAAAATCATTTGCATTAAGAAAAAACAAGAAAAAGCATCTCATGATTAGTTCTAAAAACAATAATTCAAGCAAATTTCTTTTGGGGGGAATTTTTTCGATTCTTAAAAATTGTAAGTTTCAAAATGTGAGTTGGACAAAATACACATGTGTTCTTTACATAAAGCATGTTATATGAAATGAAGTCTTCATTTTGAAAATTCAATCATAGGTGTAGGTAAGTACTTTCAAAATCACAAAAAGGGAAGAAGAAGAAGAAGAAATGAAGATGACATTTATCACCCTGATATATTTCCCAGTTCTATTATATTTATTCATCAATTGTAACATTTTTTATAACAATTTTTTATGACATAATGAATTTAGTAGTTAGTATCAAGATGTTACTAAGGAAATATAAAAACTGAGCTGTTCATTGACTTTAATATTTGAATATCATTTCATCAAAAAGAACACAAAGTTAGAAATTAAAATTTTGAAATTCAGCAAACTGTACAACAACACTAAATCACTAAACAGTGAGGTATGTAGAGGTTTGTAAACCAAGAATGATGAAAATTTAAAAAACAATAAACATCATTATTAGAAAATATATATACCCTTAATCAAACATGAAATATTCCAAATCCAGAAATGCTGTTTGCATCAGATGTGTGCGTATAACTACATCGCACTGTGATTTTCAATGTGTAGCTCCACAACATTTGATGCTGAACGCCCTGTCATGTATTGTCTCATATTGGATAGCAAAAATTCCTTATTACGTAGTAAAATCACATTCAGTGACTAAGAGTATTTAACAATTTTTCTCTAAAATAATTTGATCTGTGTTAAGTATCTGAAAAATATTGTTTGAAATTTTTAAAGTACATTCTGTCCCTTCTTTGATGTGAGATCTGTGCTGCTTTTTCTCATTTCCAAAATTGACCTACAAATTGAATCAAGAACTGAGAATTAATACCGTGATGAAAACTGTCAATAACCTAGAAACAACAAAGGTAACCATTGCTTGCAATGAATAAAGTACTATATATAATTGACTCTTTTCCAGCTACACAAATTACGACAGGTAGTAAATTCATGGACTTAAGAAAAAATTTATTACAAAATATGCATATTCCTAAAGATGCACAAGTACGTTTAACCATAATTTAAACATCCTTTTCAGAAATGATTATAAAAAGTACCACATGTGAAATTACCCATACAATTAAATACAATTCTGTTTAGTTGATAAAAATTATGAAAATTAAGCCTTGCAAA
>JXSR01S003169.1:188133-198415 GCA_000969725.1 Ophiothrix spiculata
ACATCACCGTATAGAGCAAAACGTATGAATAACGTACAAAATTTCCACATGTAGAACGTGTGCTAAACGGACCACCACCGTATGAACAACGAATTAAACGTATACATAACGTACATACCGTATGAATAACGTATTGAACGTACTTGTAACGAACACGTGACGAACAACAATGCATAAAACAGAACAATAGTGGGATTAAGTACGTTAGGCGTACGTTTTGCTCTATACGGTGATGTGTGACAGAGCCTTAAAAGTTTCATAATCATTTATCTGCAATAAATTTGAAACAATCAGACTGCACACCTTTAAACTTGAAACAAAAAAGATTCACAAAGTTTGCATTAATGACAAAAGCAGATTAGTTTGAGTCTTTAAACACTTCATAAGCCAAGGGTTAAAAAGAAATTCCACTAGAGGCCTGTTCATGTGGCATTTTGTATGTCTTTGAGATCATTAATTTCTTCCACCATTATAGTAAAATCATTGCACACCATAAAAGAAGACAATGATCCAAATCATTTTAGCCATCTTAAAGTGGTTGATAAAAACTGAACAATAAATCAACCCAACAATGCCCAATAACTGAAGAATAAACTTGAAATCTAAATTTAAAAACTTCAATAATGTAGAAGAAGTATCAACTTGTCTGATTAATTCCAGAAGGGAGTCCCTTGATTATCCTGTAAATCACTGCCAACTGGCATGCTTCTAAGCTTATGACAATCGTATATCAAAATGCCTTGTTAATAATGAAAGAATGGAAATAATAAAAATTCTACATGGTGTAATTCTTCATTCAAAATGTGAGTCTGGAGCAGACATCTACTTGATTTTATCAACTACTTATTGAATCATATTATTTTACAACAAGATTTTTGGCAAAATTACGATTTAAAGGAGTGACCTGATCTTTTCAAAATAATTAAACAGTTCTGAAACTGGCTAGAAATTGTTCATATGATTTTGTGGGACTTATTCCTTTTTCTTGTTTTTCCATATGGTTAATTTGTAATCTAAAGCGTAAAAGTAAACAGTAATTATGCAAACTTCATTTGACGATTACAAGTACATTCTTAAGCATATGTATCCATTTGCACCCCTTTGAAACACAACATTTCTAAATCAATTTTAGATGCATCCTACTTATCAACTCTGACTTTTATTTGCAATCAATATAAAAAAATGAGACTTCGCACCTTTAGACTTGAAGAGGAAAATTTCACCAAATTTGCATTGATGTTCAGACAAAAATTGCTTGTAAGTTGTTGTCTATTAAACACTTTAAAAGCCATTTGATGGGGTCAAGTAGAAACTTTACTAGGCCTGTGGATGCGGTGAATACAATTTACCCTGATTCAATAAACACCCAGTATTTTAAGTGTAATACAATTGCTTGATTATTTTACCTATCTGATCCATGGAAAAGATCAAACAAATTTAGCTAAGAGTGGCAGCACATTAATTGCATCCTCCTAAAAATAAATATATACCTCAACTAAACATTCAATTGCATCTTTATTATCTTTACGAATCCCCTAAGAGCACAACTATGCTGCCTAACTTAGATATGTAGTATTTTTCACAAGAGTTGATACTGCAAAAAAGCACATGCTGATATACAGCTGTTACATACTATCTTTTCAAGAAGGATAAAATCACTGAAATGGATTTTTTTTTTTAAATCTTATTATTTTTGTTGATTTTGTCCTCATTAGGTGAAACTGAGCACATAGCACAACCCAATGTCATAACAACAACATAACTTAATCACTAGTTAAATGTATCTATTGCGTAAAAAATATAAATTCAACTCATTTTTACATCTTCCTCCCTCAATATAGCAGTACTTTCATCTACATTTCAAATTATCTACGCCACAACAGCCGGAGATGTTTAATTATATAATCCACCTATATCAAATGGTTAATTCAACAACGAGTCAATACTCATTAGTGTAAGCATCATTAAATCATTTGGATCCTACATTAATGAAATCTTAAGGTTTTTCTTAATTAAAATCTGAATGAATTGACTTCTGTCTCACTGATTTAGAATCCACTATAGTATAGGCTCATTCCAAAGTAACGTTTGTGACCGAAAAATTGAAAAATTTCACTTTTAAATGGCCACAGAACCTAGCAAAAACATTATATCAACGAGTTTGTTGTTGATAATGGTGCTCACTGGTGGGGTCAAGACATGTAGATGTTTGATAATTAAATCAATTGCCAAAATCTTGAGTAAAGTCCATGTAACGTTCGGTAACGTTTGTGACCGCGCATGGAAATGGTTTTTTGCTCCTAATGACTTCAAAGTACAATTTCTCTGAAGTGTCAACGATTTTTTTATTGCGCCTTACACCGATTATGGGAAACATATTTACAAATATTTCATAAAAATTACAGAACATTATATCGCCAGGAATTATTTTAATGCATTGTTTTGTGTTGTAACGTTTGGTAACATTTGTGACATTTTGGTGTAACTTTTTGGTAATGTTTGTGACATTTTTGAAACAAAACATGTGCTCATTCATGCACGGATAGACAAACTTTACAATTTCTGATTGGAAAATACTTCTCACGTACCAAGTGACAAATGTTTGACTGAAAAACATGTTTATGTGGTCGAATAAAAAAGCTGATTTTTTGCTTGAAATAAAAAAAAAAAGGTTCAGTTTCCACTGGAATGAGCCTATAATGCAATGGAACAAAGTAGCATTTTAAGTTTGTCTTTTGTTGTATTTCTTCCATATTAAGGCATTTTGATATTTTTTAAATGTTGGTACTGCTGATGTTGCTTTTAATTGATGGAAAATATGCATGCATTTGAATGAAGAAATAATGTGAAAGACCTTTTGCACATGCACGCTCAACCGTGTCTATAAGCATTTTATTATTTAACGAGATGCAATAAAACAACAATAGCAAGAACAAACATTACAAGCAAGAACATTAACCCTTACAAAACTAGTCAATTTTGAAAATTCCTAATCATGTGTCCGTTTTTGGAGTAACTTATCAAACAATAGGCAATTATTGACTGTTATTTCAATTCCACTGGTCATCTAATTGACAAGTCCATTGACTATAGTCTATTGAATATTGATTTAGATCAATACCTCTATTGTTTAGATCAATAAGTGATGTGTGCTGGTATTGTACTTCCTTTATTGACATCAATACTTTTCCAATAATTGATTTACAAATCCGTCAATCTAATGGGCAATTACCTTCTTGGGATCATGAACATTACAGCTAAACCAGAAACATGTAGATGCGATTGACTGGGGACTCTAGTCGCCGTTGGTTAGCTAAGAGTTAAAACAAGAAAACTTCAAAAGAATGATTTAGATGTAAACCATTTTTAGTAACAAACTAAAGTATACCAAAATATTGGGATAAAAAATAAATTAATCCTTGTATTTGCAAGAATCTATGTACTATGAAGAACTGACACAGACGAAGTAAGAGATAGACACGATCCGTGCATTGCAGGGGTCATAAACCAGACATTTCTATGAGGACAATCAACCAACAAGAGCTTTTGTCTGCAATTTCTCTTAGCCATGGCCCATGATATATTATTGATTAACTTCGGAAATAATGGCTTTGAGTCTTTAATTCAATGTCATAACCAATGCGTTGATCACGTCCCCACAGAATCAAGGGAACAGAGAAAGGAAAACTTCATGTCATTTTCATAAGATGTTCTTATGAAAGCTACAAAACAAGACTGTTTGCTTGTGAGCTTCACGAATCCTGGTACAAATTTCAAGTTGAAGTTGAGTCAATTCTAATCCAAACCTGAATTCTTAGGGAATTCTCCTCCTATATTGTTACTATGTGTCAAAATCTGGTTAATTTGACAAGAAAGAACACATTTTATACATATTTTCTCATTAACTCTTTGGAAAATGTTTTCAAAGTCTAGCCCAATTTTGTAACAAATTGCCTTAGAGGGAACCCTCTTTCGTATGTTAATACCTGGCTATTTATATAATTACCTGGTTTATTTAGATGTATCTTTGCTGTTGAGTAAGTGCTAAAAGATGAATATCTAACATGGGAAACCTACATCCTTTCACTATGCTGGTATACATCTTACTGGCCTGATTTTCTATTTCATTATTTCTTGTCCTCCAATGGCTGCGTTGAAATTGAAAGAGCCATATTTGTTCAGCTTCAAATCAAAATATTGATACTGTATTTTGCTCCTAGAGGCAAAAGCACCCTACACTAAGCCCAGAAGAAACATTTATTTTGTGATTCAACGACTGCCAGTAATATATTCAATCGCATCTTCATTATATTTAAGTATCCCCTAAGAGAAAATCTATGTAGCCCAAACCTAAAATATGCATTGTGTTTTGCCAACATATGTATGCCATAAATTTGCAGTTGGTGATAATGCATAAGCATTTTCCAGTGTTCTTTTTGACGTCAAATTAACTTCAAGCAACTATCAGATCACTTAAACAAATCAACCTTTCAAAAGATGAAGAGGGGAAAACCGTCTCAAGGTTCAATATGTTTTAATCTTGTGCCTTGTAGAAGATAATTTAAGAAATACTGTTTAGCCCATCACTGGCCCTCAATCCCATATGACAACATATCCTGAACAGTTTTTTTCCATCATCAAATGCCTATAATTTGCACTATACCCAACAGTATTTATCGTATCCAAAAATTAAACATTAATCTTTATTGGCACAACAATTTTTACCACAAAATTGTGTTCATTGAAACCATACCTGATTGAAAACATTTTGCTTGCCGGGAAAACAAATTACATTCTATATCTATCTTTCCCCTTTGTCCCTACATACTTGCAATTCCATTGTACGAGTATTTCAATGACCTTTAGCAAATGTTCATTATTTTTCATTAGTCAAAGTGATAAATATTCCTTTATGATTATTACATAATCATCAATATCATCAATAAAGTAACTCGCCAAAATGATAAATTGGAATGAAATTAAACAGATATTTTGCCCACTATACAATTTGTTGAAACGTCTTTTGGCTCCCTCCTCATATGGTTTTATGAGAGAAATAACCAAAAGCTGTGTATAGCTAGCTCCAGATACACAACCAGCTAAAACATACAAAACAATGAACTGCTTTTTTATATTTTTGAAGTCATTATTTTTTTTCACTATTATAGCGCAAATCATGATACACCTTTAGAAGATAATTTGTGATATTCCAAATCCTCTAGCCACCTTAAAGTAGAATCAAATTGATCCATAAATAAATACAGTGACATCACGGAGAATAATTGACTTGAAATTCTAACTTAAATACTTTGCCAATTTAGAATAAGTCTGAACTTCTTTGATTTTAATCCTGAATGAAGTCCTATCTTGTAAATCACTGCTAAATGGCATGCTATTAAGCTTAAAACAATCATTTATCAAAATGCCTCATAGGAGCTTGTTAATAATGAAAGAGTGGAATTTAATAATAAACCTCTCAAAATAAGTTTGGAAACTTTTTTAGCTGCCTATGTCTCATTTGCTTGAATCGTGTTTGTCTATTTGATGCAGTATTTGATTAGCTAATAATCTCCTCTTTAAAATGACACCAAATTTATAACAAGAGCTTGCTTTATGGCTGAGTAATTCCACTTTCTTAGCAGGTAGGTCACAGACAGCGTGTGACAAAATTGAGCAGTATCTGAGTATCTGTGTCAATCCTACTGCCTATGATGCTATAGGATAAATCAGTGAATGGATGAATGAATAAGTTATTTGTATTTATTAACAAACGTTCACTTGGCTTAATTAATAGTGACTAAAATATCGGTATACATCTGTCCTTGGCATCCCGTTTCACAGAAACCTTTTAAGTTTTGTTACCAAATTTCACTCTAACATCAAATGTTGCTACAACTTGCTTTTGTGATAAACCAACTTAAAGTTTTGTCTATGCATGAGTTTTAGTCAGATTTAATAATCTCACCGTGATAAATCTTGGATTGAATACCAAATGATCACTTCAGAGGAAGTACCAAACAAGATAGATTAATTAAATAAACTGTAAAACTTTTAATCTTATCCTCACCTTTTGTTATTCAAAAACAAACTGTTAACCAGTAAAGTCCATTCATCCATTCATTCACTGATTTATCCTATAGCATCATAGTCAATAAGATGACACAGACACTGCTCTATTTTGTCAAACGCCATCTGTGACCTACCTGCTAAGAAAGTGGAATTACTCAGCCATAAAGGAAGCTATTGTTACAAATTTGGTGTCTTTTTAAAGAGGAGATTGCTAGCTAATCAAATGTTGTATCAAATAGATGAACAAGATTGAAACAAATGAGATATAGGCGCCTTTTGAGAAGTTTATATGTTCTGACATCATACAACTCATCAGTCAAAATGAGGACCAGCAGCATCCACACAAAGTACTTCTTAAATTGTCTTATTTTATGAGATGACTGGGAGTGTTTGACCATCAAAAATAAACCTTCCAGGCAAAAGTAAGATTTAAAGGTGATTGGTTGGTCTTTTCAAAACCACAAAACAACTGAAACCAGAAAGTTAAATACAATTTTAATGTGAACTCTTCCCCATTTCTTATTTTTTTAACATGGTTGGTAGGAAATCTAAAGGGTAAAAGATAAACAGTAATTTTGCAAAATTCATTTGGTTGTCATAAGTACTTGAACCTTTTCAAAAAACAATGTTTTAAGTGGTTTAAATTATCTCAACATTAAAATAACATGTTAACTTTGACAAAAAAAACTCCTAATAAATTAAAAATCAATTTGAAATCAGTCTGCACACCTTTAAACTTGAAAGGGAAAATCTCCACCAAATTTGCATTGATGTTCAGACAAAATAATGCTTGTCAGTTGATTTCTTTCAAACACTTTATAAGCCATTTGTTGGGTCAAGTAGAAACTTTACTAAGCCTGTGGTTGCGGTGAATGCAATTTACACAGAATGAATAAACATATCCTAGCATTTTATGTGTAATACAATTGCTTAATCATATGAACTTTAGGATCCATAGAAAAAAAGATCAAACAAATTTAGTTTACAGTGAAATTAGCACAAAGAGACTAGCTTTCCTACTTCTGTTAAAATTGTGTGTTTTTAACACAATTAGCTAGTTCAAATGTTCTGTCCGTGCATAACAATGCATTTTGTAATCCGTAGTAAAATATTTTGTTAACCCATTACTTACTCTATTCACTGAAGTCAATAAGTATAGAAAAACCCAACTTGAGAAATTGCAATCCTTAACAATCCTTTTGTGTTTACACGATAAAAAGCACAACTAAAAATCTCTAGTTGTTTTGCTTTTCGTCGAAGACAATAGCCTATCCTATACTTTGATTGACAGGCCTCTTTTGTGCGGTAAAATTAATTCGATACTTCTTTTGTCATTTACGATTTAGTTTACAAAATCCTTCGTCCTTTAATGAGATAACTTACGACAAACTTGAACAGGCTAAATGTGCAGTTTTAAAATGTTTTATTATTGTAACACTTTCAGAAGTTTATGATTTCATTAATTCACGAATTATAAAATGCTGGTTAGTTTTATTCATATTTACTTGTAGGCTAAGAAAATTATGGCCGTTAGTCGAACAAATTGCAAAAGTAATGATATTTTCAGGATAATATCAGACAAACATATACAGCAACTAGTCAAAAATCTAGAAAAATCTAGTTGGTGGAACAGTGATTAATTTGCATAAAACAAAATGGCTGCCAAAACAGGGGTTAAAATTTCAAATTTGGTTAAATCGTGTTAAAAACCATTCTATTGTGTTCCATTAATTACAAAGAATCAGAAAAAGTATACTTTTACCCATCTCCGATGTATGGTTAATGAGTTATATCCAAAAACGTGAAAGGTCATATCAGCGGTCACGTGATATGTCCTATGGGAGACCAAAATTTCAAAATCGTCCGATTTTTTTCAAAATGGTCTCAAATTGTTTCTCTTGCAAAACTATGTACATGAAATAGAAATTAGCAATGGCTCAGATGTACTATTCCTATGGTTACAAATCCAAATACACTTGGGGTTTTAGATTCCACTGTAATTGTAAATATAAACTTTGTTTTGTGGATACCATAGCAACCACTGGTCTAAAGAACTTTAAACTATTACTTCATGTAGACACTTTTGCGTAAGGAACATTTTGAGACCATTTTGAAGAAAATCGGACAATAGTGAATTTTGTGTCTCCCATAGGACCTATTGCGTGACCCCTGATAAGACCTTTCACATAATTGGATATAACTCATTAACTATACATCAAAGATGGGTAAAAGTATACTTTTTCTGATTCTTTGTGATTAGTGGAACACAATAGAATGGTTTTTAACACAATTTAACCAATTTTGAAATTTTAACCCCTGTTTTGGCAGCCATTTTGTATTATGCAAATTAATCACTGTTCCACCAACTAGATTTTTCTAGATTTTTGACTAGATGTTTTTACATGTTTGTCTGATATTATCCTGTAAATATTATAACTTTTGCAATTTGTTTGACTTATTTTTTTATTTTTACTAGCCTATTGGGAGTCCAAACCCTTCTTCCAATAACTCTATACTAAACATCTTTGAATCATAAAAGAATATATTAACAATGCAAAAAGGTTTACTTGAAGCTAATCAACAAATCATAGCATTCTTTTCTTTGACAAACAATGGGTGTCTAGACTTGTTCACTGCCTCCGATTTAACACATTTTTGACAACCAAAATTGATTTTTAGATTCCTAGATATTTCACAGTCAATTTTATACCATTAGTGCACAACAGCCTAAAAGCTATATGTAACAGAAAGCTACTACACACATATAGATAGTCAGATTATAACATGTTTTACTGATGAATTTAATAGATGGATTTGGAGCTAATGAAATCTAATTGGCTTCTACAAGAACAGTGCAATTTGTAAACAATTTCAAATAATCTACTATATGTTAAATTTTAAACTCTCTGATAATTTTCCACAATCTGGCCAATTTTGTGTCATATTGCCTTAGCAGGAGCACTATTTCCCAATTAGTTATTGGTGCTATTTAGATAATTTCTTTGCTTTATAAGAGCAATATGTAACAGCAGGGTTAGTACACTTTTTCACTTAAAAAATTCAAGGACTTTTCCAAGACGAATTCAAGGACTTTCAAGGACTTTTCCCCTTGTCAGCGGCGGCTGACGGAATATGTGTCAACAAATAAAATAAATTAGTTTAATATAAATAAAAAATAATTGCATGGTAAATTTTTTTGTCATATTAATTTTTATCATTTCTGACATTCAAAAATTCCAGGACTTTCAAGGACTTTTTTGATAAAGTCAGTTTTTCAAGGACTTTCAAGGCCTGGAAATTGCAAAATAAAATTCAAGTACTTTCAAGGACTTTCAAGGATCCGCACTAACCCTGTATTAAACATCTGCAACCTTTTGCCATGCATCTTGTTGGCCTAATTATGATTGCATTACTTCTAGTCCTTCTGGTGTTACCTTGAAGGAGCCATATTTGCTCAGTTTCAAATCAAAATATTGATATTGTATTTTGCTCCTAGGCACAAGCACTGGAAACTGAGAAGCATTTATCTTGTGATTCAACGACCACCAGCCAAATCTTCATTTGCATCTTCTGTTATCTTTAAGTATCCCCTAAGAGCAAAACTATTGCCTTTTAATCAAATATGCAGTGTGGTTTTAAATTGCATGTTGACAAGAACTTTCATGTATATGAACAAATTAACCTAAATCATTAGTTACAATTTCCGAGGTTTATGCTTGATTTCAATTACTACATTAATATGGCACTAGTATACTAAATCATCATGTTAATAACTACCATTAAAACTCAATATAATGATTTCAAATTGTTTCATAAATCATTTCTGAATATTCATCTTGGCATGTAATTGTAGCCATGTCAATAATTGCTGTATTAAATTTATTTGGAAAAAAAATAACTCTTTGCTTTAAAATCATGAAGAAACAAACATTGTTCTTGTCCAGGCCATGTAGAAAAATAATACATAAATAATTTTGAGTCCCATAGTGGCCTTAAGCCCACTTGGAAAAAAATCCTGATTTTCTTTTCTCATTTTCACCATTCGCAAAATAAAAGTGGCAATAGTAATTATGTAATAAAATTTCTAAATCTTAAAAAATCAAAAATACTATCAACTAAATTTGATGACAAATATCCATCTGATACATTGGAGGATAGAAAACAATTTTGCCTACAAGGCTACAAATAAAAATATTATATCTATCCTTCCCTG
>JXSR01S003172.1:42948-54464 GCA_000969725.1 Ophiothrix spiculata
AATTTTCGGACAAAATCTTTAATATCTCTGGAACCGCTTGACCCACATATGTGATCTTGGTGTCATTTTACTTTGGAAACAGAGTACAATTCAAATGTGTCATGAAAACAAATTGAATAGGAACTTTAATTTTCTCGTTGATATCCCTACTTTAACTTTGATCACAATATTTGGTGACATCATGACCAAATGTTTTGTTTGAAAGCCGACTATGTTTTGACCCATATTGAAATAGGTGTAGGACACACCTTTAATATTAATGTAATTAACCATAAAACATATACATATATAGCTATACGCAGCGGTGGAAATACCCACATGATAGTCAACCCAGGGTAAGACAACCCCGGGTTACCTAACCCTGGGTTGTCTTACACTTGTGTCCTATGTAGAACATATAATTAGACTCAATATATGTAGAACATACTACATTATGCTACTATTAAATTGATACTTGCAATAACAAGGCAGAAAGCAAAGCGCGAGAACAAACTGTGATTGGTGGTTTGCTTGAAGTCATCTCCTTTTATTTCTGATTATACGCTACTACAATATAGGATGAATTGAGGTGCACCTACCTCACACAAATCAAACTTTTAATTACCTAATTTGAATCGAAAATTGCTTAATACTTTATAAGCCGGGAAACTGGTGTCAGTTGGTTAGCCCACAACTCAGGACAACTGCGATTCTCGTACACATGCGAGGGCAGAGATGTATTAAATACATCGCTCTAAAAAAACATTTTAACTCATGCATAATAACACAATGTCATCCCTGTACCAACCACAAGACAACTGTTGATCTCCTACATTCTGGAGGGCAGAGATGTGTTATACATCATAATCCACTGAAAAGTTATCTAGACCATGTCTATTACTAAACGTTTTTATGAACATACAATACCTTTGAACTCACTCTGCCATCCTAAACAATCATAAAGGGATACGAAAGCTAGGAAAAATTGCACCCAACCAATATTCCACATTGGTCCCAAGCCGATTGGAATATTGGCCCCAAAGCACCGGCAAAAATGGTAGAGTTTGACTGTGTGCTGCAGTTGAAATTAAACAGTGATGAATTTACCTGGTATCCGCTCCTGCTATAACCTCTGTTTAGATCGCACATGACCATGCAAACTTAGAAAGAGTTTTCTTTCTTAAAAACTCTTTCTTACTTTCTTTCTTTTATACAAACTTAATTTACATTTAACTTACCCATTTCATTTTGCAGGATGCATACAACACAGTTGACCGAATGTGCATTGCTTATGAACCAACTGCCACTTATACCTTGCACTTGTGGCATACCGATTGTAGAAATATCTTAATTTTATTATAAAAGGGTATTTAGCCTGAAAACTTGCTTGAAAGTCTTATGACCTATGAAAGCGATTGCATATGTGAAAAGAAAAGCTAATTACATGAAACACTAAACATGCAGAATGGTGAGCAACTTAGTTCAGTTCAGTTCAGTTTTATTTTCCATAAAAATATATACAAAAAAAAAAATATTAAAAAGACATTTAAAAGAAAACAAACATTATGGGGGATGTGATAAAAAGGCCAGGAAGGCCAGAGGTTATCACAACCCTAAACTTAAAGTGACACATATTATTTAACTGAAACAAATACAAAAGACAAATAACCTATACAAAATCCATTTTGCTCCAAACAAGATTAGTGATAATTTGTCAAAAACTGACGCTTTAGTTGAGTACGAAAGTGTTTTACTGATTTTGAATTTTTTATTTTGTGGTCAATACGTTTCCAATGGATAGGACCGCAAGCTTTTATAGATTGATCTGAGAAGACTTTTTTGTTTCTAGGTAGAGTAAAATCATTTCCATTTCTGGTGTAATATTCATGTGAATCACTATTTTTTGAAAAGAAGCATTCGAAAGTCTCAGGTAGTTGATTTAGGGAGTACCTAAACATGAAAATACCAACTTCAAGTTTATAAGTATCATAGACATTCAAAACTTTTAATTGTTTAAATAGAGGAGCAGAGTGGCTTCTATAATGGCTATTTGTAATTGACCTTACAGCCCATTTTTGAAGTTTTAATATCTTATCTATATAGCTTTTGCACGTATTTCCCCAAACCAAGATATTATAATTAATGTATGGTAAAACTAATGTGCAGTATAATGTATACAGTATTTTTTGGGGAACAAAATATTTTAATTTATTGATGACACCAATATTCCGCGAAATTGTTTTTGTGACACCGTCGATATGATTTTTCCAAGATAGGTTTTCATCAATGATAACACCTAAGAACTTGTTAGTAATGACTCTCTCTAACTTTGCATCATCTAATTTAACAAATATTTTGTCATCATCTTTTGTATTTCTCTGTCGTGTACCTAGTAGCATGTAGTTTGTCTTTTTTGCATTAACCGAAAGTTTGTTTGCTTTAAACCAATTTGTTACCTCTTTTAATTCATTATTTAAAATACTAATATTACCAGCAAGATCTTCATGAGAATACAGAATTGTGGTATCATCAGCAAATAATACAAATTTCAATACAGTGGAAGTATTTACAATATCATTAACATAGAGAATAAATAATAGTTACAGTACAGTGAATGCCTTATTATAAGGCATTCACTGTACTGTAAAGCTCCTTTAAAATTGGGCACACATTGCATGATAGGATATGAGCCGTGAACCATAGATACAAATCATACCCTCTCAAGGGGCTAGACAATTGATACTCACCAGAGACATGGTGACGTGGGTCATGGAATCCACCGTCACATGAATGTTTTACTTTAATCAGAATTGTACTCACCTCCAGACATCATTGCGGAAAAGTATAGGTTGGGTATCACATTAGAATGTGTTACGCATGTACTGATATAATCTAACAATGAATCAGTTTTCAACATTAGTATACACTGTAAGGGCAAGAATGTCAGCCTGTATATTATGCCCCTGTGTATTACGTAAATAACAAACTAGAATTGACTCACTGAACAGTAAATGTTACCTGATGGACAACGAGGGTCAACAGGAGCAATGTCTCAAGTTTGCCTCAACCAACGACAACGCCAAGATATACAAAAATAATAGAACAATCACTGATGTTGCTTACCCTGTTCACCATCTAATCAATGATAAGTACCATATATGTAAATATTTTGCGACATAGATGGATGTGATCATGGAGATGTGGTATAAGCAGATGATAATTCCTTACAGCAAATTTGACTTTCAAATATGCTTAGGTCTATAACCATGATAACCAATTGGAGGTTTAAGTCAAAGTAAAAACTTGGTGTGATGAAATTATAGCACAATATAAACTGGCCAATATATAGGCCTAAACAAGTACAAAACAGAAACAAAATAAGACTCGTCGTTGATATTTAGAATTGGAAATATAGGTCGATATACTTTTCTTGAAATGTGAAATCATCGTCTGGCATTAATTTCACCTGTGTAATCATGTTGAATTTCCGATAAATGATTTGTCAGTAACTGGTTATATAACCAGAAAGTAAGCATGATCATACCATGACTCCTATTTGGAAAAAAAAATTTAAAAAAATTGCTTAATTAATGAAGATTTAGTATAAATTGATTTTGCTTTGTTACGACTTTATCTCCAAGAATTCATCCTACACTATGCCCAACTTGAAGCACCAGGTTGGCTTTGCAAACTAAAGGAAATATAAACTGGTTATACAGTAGGCTTAGATTAATTAATTTATTTTTCTATTTATGTACATATTTGTTTGTTTGTTTGTTTAATATCCCCTGTCCAGATCATAAACGGCATGGCTGTTTATCATCGATATTAAAGTAATTTTTTTACTGCATGAATTGAAGAACCCACATTTCATCGGTTAACATAAGCTAGGATCCATGACGTAATTGACTGATTAAGGAACATTTAGTCATAAAAATGCTGAACAAGGCTAAGACCAAGCTGGGAACGATACTTGGTGTAGCCCAGGTCCTGATACAGATGTTGGGTGAAGTGGTGGGTCCTGTATACTGTTAGAGTCGAGTGCCACCGCAGGAAAGAAAAACAACATTACTATTCCTATAATATTTGATGTAGGCCTACCTGTAAACAAAGTCGGGCCTAAACGCAGTTCTTTGAACTGGAATTTGTTGCCGGTGCTCCATTTCGGTTTTTACCCGTCATGATGTAAAGAATCACTTTACATAATTAACATTGACTTTTCCCTTCAACTTCAGTCAAACTAATTTGCACAAGAAGCTCTTTTAAGATATTAGGGTAAAGGAAAACAACAAATGAACAAAGCGCATCACTCGTGTTTATGAATAATGAATCCAATTCTAAATGTGTAATTAACATATTAAATATTTATATTTGACCAGAAGGGAAGTCAGTTGCATTTAAGTAAAAATGAGCAAATTCTTACAATCTAGTCGATTTGAAATTTTTTGCCAAATTGCATGTTCCATACGCAATACTCCTGTGCATGATTCTCATTTGAATAATTCAGTGCTTGACCATTTCCATATTCCTTTGAGTCGATAGTGTTTACCAAATTCTTGAATAATTAGGCCTAATTCTTTGTGAATGCAAAGACTCGTGAGGAACAGCATTAGGTTGTGACCACTTAGATCCTGGAATAATCAGTCCCTAAAACGCAACAAATCAGAAATATGAGAATGATGTCATTTCGATGAAAGAGGTTGTACGTTTTCTACTTTCACATCCAGCCATATGAATAACTTAAAATTAAATCAAACAACGGAACTTGAAATGATGGCTTTTCAAGTTTCAACCCATCTTCTCTTCTGACGATTGAAGGGCAAGATAAGATTTCCAGTAATTAGTTTGCACGAAGTGTAACTAACAAAGAATGGCAAATGGAAGTTTGACTTTAGAGTAAAAAGTGGGTTTCCATTTTGCAACCCATATATTTTATTTTTGCCTATGGCTTACATACACAATGAAAATTAAATAAACCCAGTCATCAATCATCCAGCAGGGCCCTTTAGGACCCAATGAAGGGCATTACCTCGTAAATTTCCTTGATAATGTATTCACAAGTGAAATTTGAAAACTTACATAACAGTGTAGTGAACAGCTTTGGAAAACTCATTTAATTTTTTTAGCCTGATGACTTATATAGGCCTATAATGCGAAGAAAGCCAACTGCGAAGTATCCGGGCGAAGTAATAGAGGGTGTAGTTGGCATTCTAATTAAGATGTTGTTACATAAGGCAGACAAAAGCTGACAACAACAACAACAAAATGCCCTTTCAGTTAGGTTCTGCTTGAATGAATTTGCTTTTAAGACCATGGTAAACCAACAGTCTTTAATCGCAGTACATGACTTAATTTAAACTCCTTAATTTTGTTTTTGTTGAACAGTACCGTACATGTATAGTTGTTGCTTGATCCGACATCAACGGTAGACATAACCAACAAACTGTCAAAGGCTGATTCAAGCTATTCATCACAACACATTTGTTGATGTTGTTAGAAAGTAATAAGAGACCTTGGACATTCTCTTATGGATCTTTGCGAGCTAATAGTAAATGACAATGACCCTGATGTACGAAGCTCAAGGAAGATATACCATTTGCTTGGACAAAAAAATAAAAATAATAATAATAAAATGCCAAAACCCAGTTTAAATCTTGTTGTTATATAGAATCAAATCAAATCAAAATATAAATCTGAGGTCATGAATATTTTACAAGATCATTCAAATAATTTTCAGAAGAAAATTTAATCTAACAAATCATAACAAGCCAACTTAAAACGATATTTTCAAAAATTTTGCCCTTGATCTCATATATTATTTTTTCAAGCTCGGTTGTTTTTGCCTATTTAGTTAATTCCAAATTAGACAATTCAACGTAGCAGAATATAGGCCTATAACAATTTTTAAATATTTTACAAAATTTATTATATATGGTTTATTATTTTTTGTCAAGCTCAGCTGCTGTTACCAATTTAGTTCATTCAAAATTAAAAACAATTCGAATTAGCAGAATAAAGGCTTATAACACACAGGCTATAACAATTTCCCCTACATATGCTTTGTCTTTCTTGTTTGTGTGTGTTTCATATAGGTCTACACCCCTTCCACGATCCAATGCTTGGCATCGATTGCATATGATGAAAGTTTTTTATAAACTGGGAAATCCTCACGTGGTGAAATAAACGACAGCAAAAGGAACACAATTTTAGACAGCGATACGTTACTCATGATAGTTCACCCAGATACATTCAAATTCAATATTTTTAAATTCTAAATAGTTGGCAATGTTTCTGCTATGCTCTTCAATGACAATAAAACTTTTTAATTTCCAAAAATTAACCCAAACAAATTTCACTGAAAAAAAAATGTTCATTACTTGTATTTTGTTATTCATGTCCATTTGAAAATTACTGAAATCACACGCCAGAAATATTATAAGAAATACAAACATATTAGGCCTACACAGAGAAGTGCTGCAAGCAAGCACACAAATAAAACAAATGCATGCAGGCCAATGCAACAGCTGAAAAAATTTTTGAGTCAAGAGTTTTGTTACTCATTCGGGACAAATAAATACAACATTCTATTTCTATTATGTAAGTGGCTATAGACACGATGATCGTGTCAATAACCTCGCCCAAAATGGCTATAGACACGATGATCGTGTGTGAGAAAGTGAATGGCTATGGAGACGATACCCGCTGATGCTCAAGGGAATGGCAACAAAAATGGTGGATATGGAGGAAGATGACTTGCATTTATTGGTAATATTACAACCGGGAGACTCTTTTGATGTTATTCAGAATGTGAAGTTGCTTTTTTGTCCTTTCCGTGGCACACCAAAAAGGAGGAGTAAAACAAACAAGAAGAAGAAAATAATGGGGGAGCAAAGTTGTAATATTACCAATGCAAGCCACCTTCCTCCTTCCACTATTTTTGTTGCATCCACTTGAACATTTGGCTGCATAGATAGGGCCATTCACTTTCTCACACCCGATCATCGTGTCTATAGCCACTTTGGGCGAGGTTATTGAAACGATCATCGTGTCTATAGCCATTTTTGACGAGGTTATTGAAACGATCATCGTGTCTATAGCCATTTTGGGCGAGGTTATTGACACGATCATCGTGTCTATAGCCATTTTGGGCGAGGTTATTGAAACGATCATCGTGTCTATAGCCATTTTTGACGAGGTTATTGAAACGATCATCGTGTCTATAGCCATTTTGGGCGAGGTTATTGACACGATCATCGTGTCTATAGCCATTTTGGGCGAGGTTATTGACACGATCATCATGTCAATATCGTCGGCCTTCTATTATACTAATTTATTTTTCATGCATGTGTGAAGCAACTCTGTGCACAGTGGAAAGCTATATGTGACCTTGACACCCGGCCTTGACCTTAGCTTAGCAATTAACCAAGCAGGAGTGATTACAAGCAAGACAGCATTGCATGAGTGACTCACCCATGCACACACAGAGCTGGCTAGAACAAGCACACAATACACAGCAGGGACTAATTGGCTTAGTTTATTCAACAATTATAATATAAGTTAGGTAAATACTAGTGAACCAAATGCACTTAATTTATGGAGTGCATGAAATTGGGATTTTATCCAGTTTTATTTAGGCCTATGTTTTGTCATTTATGCATTGCTGTGAAGAACATTAAATTTTATAACTTAATTCTTGTAGCCCGCATGATGAGTCGGGGACATTCTACGTAATTTTAATTAGGCCTATATAGTGTCCACGTTATGACGAAGTTTTTAAAAATTCACAAAGTTTCTACGATGTTTCATGCCGCGAATGGCCCTTGAACCATGACACCGTGGTAAGCAGTGAAAACCAAAACATCACTGACAATATTACTGATCTTAATTGGCCAAAAATGCTTGACGAAGTCAACAATGCTTGTGATCGAATCAGAAAATAAATAATTAAATACTTGAATAGATAAATCTGATAATCAACCTCCATGTGTCATGCTCATTTTACATTGTAAAGTATTAATATTCAGTACTTAAACACTAACTATATAAAGAATATGATTACATGGATCATGTGGGTACATCCAGTGAAATAGAATGCCCCTTCATGCATAAAGTAAAATGATTGATCAGAAAAAATTAATTCTTTATTTTCTTGGCCAAAAAGATCAAAACCATTAAGAAACCTTCCAAATAATACATATTATTTGTTACAAAATAGAATTGTGGAAACAGATTTTTGAAATTCATTTTAAATTCAAAGGATTGATTGGATTTTATAAGAGAAATTTTTATCTCAGACCTGTCTAATAGATGACAACAAGCAAAGAGGGCTAGCAGTTGGATGGTTACCAGCAATACACAAGGCTGATGACCTGAAAAAGACAATACACTGGGAACCAAATTGCCAAAACTTTCCCCCAATCACAGACAAGAGCCCTCATTGCTCACACAAGTGAAGGACAAATAAAAGAGGGCAGCAGACAAGGCAGCAGATCTATTAAACATGCCTATAGGCTTAAAATATATCATCTGACTATGATTACCCTGGGTTGACAAATGAACTTCATTAGCAACTTCCAATTGGTAATTACGGATGTGAAGATCACCAGGGTGAATAGCAGCACTCGTTTGATATTTGGCAGGGTGTAGGTCACAATTACAATAGCAGACAGTCAGCAGTCTAGATTTGTGTGAATTTGGAAAAGATAATACGATACTAGCTGAGTGTGATTTGTTTGGTCAATGTCATCATTTCCATGCCCAGGCCTGTCCATGCATTTGTGGTCGGTAGGCTTATTGTTGCAATGAACGTTGTACAGAGATTCATCTAATATGATATTGACTGTATGGGAAATCAGAAATCCTCTCAACTATGATTACCCTAGGTTGGCAATGAAATTCAATAACAACTTCAAATTGTCAATTATTAAATGAAGATGCTATAAAATATAACCCATTATGCTGGCTTGACAAATGAACTTCACTAATAACTTCAAGTTGTTAATTCAACTGACTATGATTACCCTGGGTTGACTAATGAACTTCATTAACAACCTCAGGTTGTCAATTATGTAAGTATAGATCCATCAGGGTGAACATTGTACAACCTGCTATAAAACAACTGAGTACATTATGATTTACCAGCTTTGCACTACTAGTAATAGTATGTTCTACGTATAGGAACCTAAGTGGAAGACAACCCAGGGTTAGGTAACCCGGGGTTGCCTAACCCTGGGTTGACTATCATGTGGGTATTTCCACCGCTGCATATAGATACATATGCATTGCAAAGTTATGGCACTTCAAACTTTTATGGACCCGTATTTTTTAGGTTATCCAATGATCTGGTTAAATCCAGGGGGGTCGAAGTCCCGACCCCAACCCTGGTGATCTTTACTTCCGCACTTACCAACCTGAAGTTGTTAATGAAGTTCATTTGTCAACCCAGGTAATCATAGTCAGTTGATATATTTTAAGCCTAGATATACTTCATAGTAGTATAATGTTGTATGTTCTACGTATGACTTAATGTAGTATAATATAGTATGTTCTATGTATGGAAGTCCACGCACTAAGTGGAAGACAACCCAGGGTTGGTCAACCCGGGGTTGTCTAACTCTGGGTTGACTATCATGTGGGTATTTCCACCGCTGCATATGGCTATAATTATATTTGTATTTTGCAACCATTTTGCCGTTCTTCTGGGTGGCCATACCTTTCGAGCTCTGCTCCTTATGGTCTCCCGCCATCTATATTATTATTGCTATGTATCATTGTTGTTTCTATGCATTTTGTATATAGATGGTTTAATAAATCTGAATCTGAATCTGAATCTGGAAGGATTGAAGTGACATACTGTCGAACTGATTAGATTTACAATGCATATTTGCATAATATGCATTATGTTATGTTTTATTCAAAATTTGGTTAATTTGCATATCACCTTAAGCTACCTTATGAACAAAATATCTGGAGAACTGAGACTCAGAAATGGATGCCAAGTACCTAATTTGCATAATATATGTGACCTGTCATATCGAAAGGTACCTTAAGGTCGGCAAAATTAAAATTTATTTTTTGGTCTCATCTGAAAGATTATATTTTAAGCTTTAAAATGGATGTTCGATTAAAGTTACATCCAAATTGGTCAAAGGTATCGGACTGATTCCGAAAACCAAAGTTCTGAGAAAATCAAGTTTAAAGTTTCTGTACTGGTTAAACGTGAATGGAGAAAGGATTTTTATCTCGGTTTTTAAAACATTTGTCTTATTTTTTGGATATTGGAACCTGATTAATATGATAGAATACACTTCAAATGTAACGTTTCTGATGAAATTAGAAATTCGACCTTGGATGTGATTTTTGACTATGCTCAGCTTCAATGGCCCGTATCTCGTAATTTACTATGCCGGTATTAAGGTACCTTTCGATATGACGGGATACATATGTAACATTTGGTTAAATAGGCATATCACCTTGTGAACAAAATATCGTGAGATACGAAACTTGGAAATGGATGCCACTTCAACTCATGTATAGTAAATAGCTCATAAGTCTTAACAAAAGTTATGCTCATAAGGGGTGACAAGGGGTCACATGGGGTCACAGGGGTCAAATATTGATTTTTACCAAAATCACCATAACTTCTACATACTATGGCAGATCTTGACTAAACTTGGTCAAAATAATCTTTGACTCTACCCCAATATGTCATGTGACCGATACGGGTCACAAGGTCACATGTGGTCACAAGGGGTCAAAAACGTGATTTTACAAAAACGTTTTCAGCTCGTCAGGGTTACATTGAATGATTGTATAACTAATGTATAGTAGGTAGCTCATAAGTTTTAACAAAAGCTGTGCTCATGGGAGTGACTTGGGGTCACAAGGGGTCAAACAGGTCAAATATTGATTTTTACCAAAATCACCATATCTTCTACATACAATGGCGGATCTTAACCAAACTTGGTCTCAATAATCTTTGACCCTACTCCAATATTTCACGTGACCCATATGGGTCACAAGGTCACATGGGGCCACAAGGGGTCAAAAACGTTATTTTTACAAAAACGTTTCCAGCTCGTCAGGGTTACATTGCATGATTGTATAATTTATGTATAGTAAGTAGCTCATGAGCTTTAACAAAAGTTGTGCTCATGAAGGTGACCCGTCACACGTCTCAAATATTGATTTTTACCAATTATACCATAACTTCTACATACTATGGTGGATCTTGACCATACTTGATTTCCATAAAACATTTTATTTACTATCAGTTACGTTGCATTATTACGTGGCTTACGCATTCGAAGTGTTGTACCTCAACCAAACAAGGGTCACATATGAGGTCACATGAATCTTAAAAAGGCTTCGGCAGTGTCCGCGTCACTACAGTGACGGAATCATATCTAGTTCTTTCTTTCTTCTGTCATTTTCCAACGCTTATAACTTTAACAGTTCTTGGCGGATTTTCACCAAACTTGGTCACAACAACACTTACCTCGGCTGCTACAAGTCATGTGACCTTTGACCCCACAAAG
>JXSR01S003174.1:24472-36365 GCA_000969725.1 Ophiothrix spiculata
AGTGTGAATTTTCTGTGTGAATTCAGTTGGATAACACAAAATTCTGATAACACAAACTAAAATCATTATCCCCAGTGATTTTGTGTTAACGAGGTTCCACTGTAGCATAAGTGTCAAGTTTGGGTATATATGCAATTTTTTGACCCCTTGGCCCTGCTGGTAGTTTAGAGCGTGTACTATTAAGAATCTGAATGATGCCAAAAATACACGCTTGAGCAATTTTTGTTATTGGCGTCAAAATTCGTACCCCCTTTTTTTACATGCCATGTTAAGTGTGACAGAACGCATTTGAGTTGTATATATATCATGTTTGGTATCAAATTAAAGCTAAAGAAATATATAATGTAACTCTCTAAAAAAATGATCATTTGAATGGCATATTTTCAATGAAATCGAAGTAGCCTTTAAAAAGCCAAATATTTTAAACTATTACAACATAAGCATCCCTTCACACTTTCGTTGTGAACATGTGTCAAAAACTCCAAAGGGCATTGACGATGACGTTCTGCATATTCACTCAAGGCACACCGGTGGGGTTCAGCATCATCAAAATAGCATTAAAAATGTGATATTCAAAATGATTAATGAAAATAGATTAAATATATCGTCAAAAAGGAGACCAAATACGACCACCAAAATACCCTTACAACATACGCAATCTTTAGAAAATATAATTTTGGCGGCCAAATCAATACATGTGAATTACACAGCTTGGTCAGAATGTCTCTTTTGTAGCCCCTAAAGCAATATTAATTCATTATTTGAAAACAGAACATTTATGTAAATTTATTGTCACTAGTAAATTGTTTCCTTGTATAAAAGGAATCTTTTGCTGCCATTTTGAACTTATGTTGGTGGCTATTTTGGATTTTAAAATTTTGTGGGAAATAATTTGGGGACACAAGTGTCCTGTGCATGTCATGTACATGGATTACTTTGGATATTTAATGCTGGGCTAATGTCTTTGAAATCCATTTTTGTGCATAGATATATACCTTTTTAGCCATTTTGAACCTCAATATGTGCACGTTTTTGGATTTGAAACCTGTTAAAACCTATTATGGGACAAGATGTTGTCTGTTGTATCATTTAAAACCATTTTGCATTGATCATTTTGAATATTTATTGACTTCAGTGATGTTTTATAAAAGTCCGTGTAAAAAACTGTATGCGCCAAAATATTTTAATTTTTTATTATTTTTCCCACCAAGGACGCACATGGAACCTTGGTGACTTTTATTTTGTTTTTTCTTTTTTGTAACACATAATTCACATGAAAAAATAAATAAAACATTTTACAATACAAAGACATTAGCCATCAATAGGTATTCAGTGCATCAAATATATGTTCACTACCCAATATAAATTTACAAAGCAATGTTTGCATGAAGTACAAGACCGACCTACAATTTTATAATGAGAATGTTCTTCTTCCTTTTTAAAAGCACTATGTTTTTCCACTTTTTCCATAAAAAGTACCCAAGCTTTAAAATCAGTGAAAAAACCTTTTCTTCTTGTACACGGCACCGATAAATATATATATTTTGCCAAAATAAAAAGCATATTAACAAAAGTTGAGTCCTCAATGTTGTAAATGTCAAAACAAATTTGCATATAAGGAATATCAATGATGATATTCACTCACCAACTTCCTTCCAGGAAGGGTGACACCAAACTACAGTTCCACATCAAGTGCTTCATTGTTTCAACATAATTTTTACAAAAAGAACACTTGGCATTGTTTTGAATACCAATTTTACACAAACATTCATTAGTTGGAAGAATTTTATGTATAAATCTAAACTGAAAATAATGACATTTTGTATCAATAGTTCATTTAAGGGTACGAGGAATCCATATGCTCAGGAAAATGTGAAACTATTTTTCAATCATGAAAAGATAAATAGTTTCCCCTGCCTTTGCGGGGACTCGAACAATGGATTATGGCGGGGGTTAGTCATGCATTACGAAGCGAGAGATCTACCGCTGATCGTGAACTAAAATCTAAAACATAAACATTAGAATGCCGTATTTTTCTTTTGTTTACATAATAATTGCAATTTTTTCCTCATTGGAATGCTCAATTTGTAAGTAAATTATGCGAATGCGTATATTAGACAAAATGTAGATAATGTATACTTACAACAGGCAATTCACAGTTCAAACAGGGCAAACTCAGAGTCGTAATTCACGTCCGGATTTTCGGGCAAAACAACCCGGGTTTGTTACATTATCATTCAAAATCAACTCAGCATATTTATAAAATATTGTTTGTAATTCAATAAGAAGTATCAAGCCTACAATCTGTCAAAATTTGAAACCAGTCGAATTGTTCGAACGTCATGAAATTATGAGGTTTCGGCGAAAAAGGGTCAACTTTTTCGAAGTAGTCTTTAGGCGTCATTTTGACCTTGATAGTGGACGTGAAATCACTAGTAAAGTTCCATGTATAACCAAGAGACTCTATTCAATATGTACGCCAAAAATTGTGATATTCTGATAGGTGTAAGTAGGTAAAAACTTGCAGTAAACATGACATTCAGCCGAGCGAGACGTTTTTAGGGACTGTAGCCTTAAATGGCATAGAATAGATAAAATTTGCTTCCAATTAATGTGATCACCACTTATTCCTGTTTCAGCTTCATACTCCACTGCCCACTTACACTGTGCTAGCTTGTGCTGTGGGTGTTCATGTCTTAACAGTCTTATCACACAACAATTGAGGTACATGAGTATGTTTTACAATCAATCAGCTGATTATTAAAACTTGTTGATATAGCATGGATTACACCAAAGTAATTTAAGAAATTGTACTTTATATCAAATTTATTTTGAACTCTTGGTATGTCATCCAATGTTTAGCGATAATTAAATCAGAAATAAAATTGATGCCATGGTCACTCCATGACTTGTAGTATATAGTCTTTTTATCTATTATGATCTTACAATTATACCACAGAACTTCATCAATTGATTCCTTATACAAATTTTTCAATGTGAACCAAGATTTTAAGACTTCACACAAAAAGCTATTTGAAATTTTACTATAATTGAAATCTGACTGAGACCTTGAATTACAAAGCCATATCCACTCACCACCAATTTTTGACAATTCATTTAAGAAAAGAAGTTTCCAACTAGCTTCGTTTCCTTCGTCTAAAAATCTCTTTACCCATGCAATTTTCAATGCATCAATAAACTTGTGAATATCAACCATTTTTAATCCACCCTCTTCTTTACTACAACACAAAATGGGTCTTTTGATTTTGTCCGGACTATTCCAAATAAATAAATAAATTTAAAGAGAATTTGATCCAATTTTTTAATTAAATCATTAGGCGGGCTTGGAAGAACTGAAAACAGGTAGGTCATCTGGGAAAATGCGAGTGATTTAACAATGGTGATTTAACCAATAGGAGTCAAGTCTCTTTGAGACCAGATGTTTAAAACTGTCTTCAGCTTTTCAAATTGGGCCTCATAATTAAGGTGAAAAATTTCATTCTTATCTAAAGAAACCATAATACCAAGAAATTTAACTGGGCCCTTAGTGCACTGACAATGATCAGGAAGATCATCATTCTTGTTTCCCTTTAATGAACCAATTTTGAGGAACACAGACTTATCGGTATTTATTATTAGACCAGAAATTGAACCAAATTTTTTGATTACATCAATGGCCTTTACAATTGACTCTCTGGACACATTTAAAATTAGTGTTGTGTCATCAGCAAACTGTGTAATCTTAATCTCTTTTTCAGACCCGATTTGGATTCCTTTAATAGTATTGTTTGATCTTATGGCAATACTCATCAGTTCTGCGCATAAAATGAAGATGTAACAACTCAGCGGACAACCTTGTTGGACACCGCGGGACAAATTATAGTAATTTGAGACATGGCCATTATTAGTTACACAACTGGTAATATTTGTATAAAATAATTTAACCCATTTTTTCAAGTCAGTACCAAAACCAAAAAGATCAAGGCACTTTTGCACAAAACACCACTCTATGTCAATTAAGAAAAGCACACCAGGTAGACAGGTAGTTCGTTTACATCTGTATATTCAATGATATATAAAAATTAATCTCACATTTTCACCAATGTACCTGTTTGGCAAAAAGCCAGTTTGATCATTTGAGATCACAGAACCCAAGATCTTCTTCATCCTATTTGCAATTACTTTGGTCATAATTTTGTAATCCACATTAAGAAGGGATATGGGCCTCCAATTTTTTAGTAACTGTTCAACCCTTCCCATCTTTTGGAATGAGTGAAATTACACCTCTACGTTGGCTTGCTGATAAAAGACCTGCATTGAAAGAATAGTTAAGAGACTTGACCAAAATAGGCCCAATTTGTTTCCAATAAAACTTGTAAAATTCAATAGAATATCAACCAGATCCTAGGGTCCTCCCATTAGCCATAGATTTAACAACATTCGTACATTCACCATGCGCCGAAATATACTAGTGCTCATTTCTCAATTGTGTTATTTTGGCGGTAGATTTTTTATTTTTTATTTGAACGGGCCATGTTTAGAACAATTATGCTGTTACTGATACAATATAATTTGCTTGCTCTAGTGAAAATTTATGATATTGGGCATATTGAATTTTTTTTTTGTTTGATTTAATGAAAATATCCAATTTTGGCAGCCATTTTGAATTTGAAGCACACAAAATAACATGGTTTTAAGGTATTTGCATTAAATATTCCATTAGCTTTAATTTGATATCACACATGATATGTTTACACCAAAAATCAGATTTGTCATACATAAGGTGTATTTGAAAGAGGGTGTGGCTTCTGACGCAAATAACAAAAATTGCTCAAGCGTGAATTTTTGCATCATCCAGATTCTTAAAGTACACGCTTTCAACTCCCAGTTTCATCAAGAAAATTGCATATATACCCAACTTCAATGACACTCATGCTGGGGATCTACCTGACTAATATAGTACTCAGTACTTGTACTTAGTACTTTTGATCCCAAAGTTTCTTCACTTTTGAACTGTTAGTTCTCGTTTTCTATTATTACTGATTAAACATTTTCCTACTACAGTTCAGTCATTCAGTTCCTTAAAGTTGGCATTATTAAACAAATAACCATCGGCAAATGTGTTATGAAATCTCGACCTTTAACCCTCACTCGGGTTCAAGCTTACATAACTTAACTCTTACCCCAGGTATTAAAGAATACTTCCTTGATAAAACTTACGGTATAAAAGCTAGTAATAGAAACAGCGGGACGGATATCAGCAGTTCAAGAATTTTCCAATCTCGTATAAAGTAAGCAAGTATTGCCAGGATCATATAGCCAAGTGCAAAAGCATCCGCCATTAAGACTCCCACAAGTGTCCGCTTTGACGGCCCCACGTATTCAGTGGCTGAAAGATGGATATACAAGGAGTATCAAAATTATTATATGTCTTCTTATTGAACAAACAAATTCAAATGCTTACTGAATTTACACTGAGAGAAAAGTATATATTGCATGAGCCCACAGACCGACCTTCCCCACCGAAAACATTATGTAATCATTGTCTTCATGTATATACACGGTTGCTTATATGTCTTCTTATTGAACAAACAAATTCAAATGCTTACTGAATTTACACTGAGAGAAAAGTATATTGCATGAGCCCTCAGGCCGACCTCCCCCACCGAAAACATTATGTAATCATTGTCTTAATGTATATACACGGTTGCTTATATAGTTGGAATAAAAAATATTTTACCACTTTTTAATGTGAAGGTCAATTTATGATGAAAATATCTGGAAGATTATGTTGCTTTTGGTCAGATTTGATAGATAATCTTGTTGGGTGTGAAATGGAACTCCGGATGTGATCAATTTTCTCATGTACTGGTAAGGGCCAACAACAAAAATGGGTAAAAAACGAGATTTCACACCCAACAAGACTACAAGGTCACGTGCCCCCCAAAAAAGGTCTCAAAAAGGGCACGCCACTGAGACAAGGTCACTTTACCACTTTCACACAACAAATACTTGTTTTAGTAATTTCAGCACTGCGCAGAGAACATATTCCCAACTTGGACTTCAACTTAAGTGAAGCAAAGTATTCTAGCCATAGAATACTTTGAGTGAAGTAATAATTTTTGTCTCGAATTTAAATAAATGAATATTGTTAAATATCACCAAGGACCTTATGTATTTGAGACTTACCACAGACGAAAGCTACAAAATATAAACCCATAGTAGAAGCCGCAACAACAAATCGTATAGCTGTATATGAGGCCAGATTTGGTGAAAATGAAAGCGCTGTACCAGACAATCCATTGAGAACAGCTGCAAAAAACAGGGCAGGCTTTCGTCCAATCCTGAGAGGAAAATTTCACATCGTCTGTGAGTTCAGGAAAGTATCTACAATAGCTGCCATTTTTAAAATAAATTTGCATCGTACGCTGTAAAATGCCCAGTCTTGGGCCAGTGGCCCTTGAAACGGTTCTTCAGGACAACGTCACCTGACGAAGAACCATTTCAAGCCTATACTAACATACCGTATGATAGGAAAATTCCGAGTGATTTTTTTCGCATTCTAGTGATAGGTTCATTGTTAAATAATTACGACATATGGCAGCCATAATTCGGCCCTGATATGATAAAACTCCCTAACGTCAGATACATCCTTTTACCTTGTAACAGTTGTGTCTCTTACAAGATACAACTGTTACATATTCTCATCATGTAACATTTGTGTTTTTAGAGGACTACCCATTTAAAAACATTATTTTTCCTCAATAATAAGAGTATGTTCTAGTTGTTCTAATCAATAGATATACATGTTACCATATCATGGCCGCATTGCAGATACAAATTTCATGCAATCACATGACGACATTGAATATGTTTGAAAAAGTAACTGAACAAGTACATTACTTGTTTGAAATCTGTTAAGGACAGATCCGTACTTTTTTATGAATAATACCAAATATATATTTGGTGCAATAAGTTTTCGTTCTTAAATTAATTCCGATCCATTTTTCATTGATACATTATACTATGGTCACAATTGGTCGTACGGCGTTCGTACGAACGGTTACGAATTTCCTATTTGCGTAGAGCGTGCTGACTTTTTCAAAACCATTGTTAAAGAATTTCACCCCAAAAATCAATCTTAAAAGTTCGTACAAAATGGTCAGATCATCAACAAAACACTGCTCGTAAATGTTCTTACGAAGTTTTGTAACCATACATCATAGCCTGGGTGACAGCGAGAGTATTAAGCATCACAAAGCCCTCTTAAACTATTATTAGAAAATACACTACACAAAGCGACTATTCACATTTCAAAAATTGCCAATAAGACAAGGAGCCATATATAGAAAGGTCACACAACTTACCAATCTGCAAGCCATCCGAACACAAACGCTCCAGTGAGGAATCCTGCTGCAAAGAAAGACTGGGCAAGGTCAGGGAGAGTTTTCCTCTCACACACCAGATCATACTGTGGGTAGAAACAAAAAAGCAAATGTTGTAGCCGGAATCTTTTGGTACGTTACAGTGACAACATTTTGATCAAAATATCTGAAAGAATCTTAGACCGGTCGACTTTGGACCGAAAATATTTGGCCCAGTCGCTTCATATCTCATTTCCTTGGTTCTACGTCACTATAACATTCTACTTTCTTTCTGTCAACGTTTTAATTGAACAGATCTTAAAGACCCTTAGCCGTGTTTCCACCGATCTTGCACCAATAATCTTTGTCCCAGTCGCTACATGGTTGTATTTCACATTTCACCAACATTCTACTTTCTGCCTGTTAGTTGAACAGATCTCAAAAGACTTTCACCGGTTTCCATCGAAATTGGACCAACAATTTTTGGGCCACTTGCTTCATGTCCGTTACCTCGACTCTATTTCACTAGCATTCTACTTTCTTTATGACAGCATTTTGATTGAACAGATCTCAAAGACTTCGACCGGTATCAATCTTTGACTTTGGTTAGGTTAAAAATACAAACAATACTAGTAGTTACTTGACTCCTAAGTATATTTTTGTTTAAAAAAATTCAACATGTTCAATTCAAATAGACACACCATTTCCTTTTCATGTGCTTTGGTCATATCATGATATGCATTGGCTTTCGTATTTGAAGTTGTACATAGGAAAGTGGTCCAAGGTTAGGGTCATTTCGGACTATAAAATTGAAATTAAAGTAATCAAGGTCCCCTGGAATCAAAGTCCGCCTTTCTTAGACCATAACGGAATAAAGAGTGAAACTAATGTTGTGTGAGAGTGTTAGCCTATACTTTACTGTGCAACCCGTGCAGTAAGATCAGGGGACTGTGATTCCTATTCCATACACTATTAAATTTTTTTTTACTCTGTTGAGTAAAAATTTACTCAACGGTCACAGCTCATTGCTGAGAAAAAAAATCTTACTCAATATTGAGTAAAATCTTACTCAACATTGAGTAACATCTTGCTCGGTTGAATCAATACTACTCAACGTTGAGCACATCAAAAAAATTTAAGAGTGTATCTGTCTTTGTACGTCTCAATGCAACCAGCAGTGGTACCATGATATGGCGATTTTGACCTCTTTAAATATATATATATATGTCAAAGGTCAAATTTAAAAATACTCTAATTAAACCAATGTTATGCTAATTAACAAATTAACTAATCTATTCCAGGAGAACCGAAACAGTTACCATCACTGTGGTTACAATGGAAGAGGAACCTGCCAAATGCAACTGCAAGAACAAAGCAATGCAAATATCAAGCTCTTGAAGCTGAATGTAAAAAAGGGGATGTTATACTCACTACTTTCCAATTAAAGTTGGAAGCAGAGGTATCTATAATACACCGCTGACAAAATGCATTACTGCTCTTAGAGTCCTCAGTGGAAGAGACGTATCATCATGGATACTCCTGCTAAAACCAGCTGTTTGATATGGTTATGAAGTCAAAGCGAAACATTCCAGCAAATAGACCTGATTCATAACTGGAAGCCATCTCCAACCGAAGATAAAGAAGATGTACCAGCACAAGACACCAAGACTTGTCAGACTTGACCAAGTTGAATGATTCCCCAACTGATGTTTAACCTAGACGTGTGACTTGTCAGTGTCTTGAACAACATTGCACATTTCAGTTCAAGCAATGCAAACTTGTAAGTGTTTATTTATTATTTTAGACACAAAAATAATTGTTTAGTTGTCAAAACACAAATTAATTGTTCGGTATTGTACATATAAAACAAACATTTTGTAAATGCAAAAGCAGTTGTATGTAATTGCAATTGTTTGTAATTGTATACGCAAAAACAATTGTTTGTAATTGTAATTGCAAAAACAATTGTTTATTTGTCAAAACAAACATTAATTATTTGGTATTGTACATATATACAAATTGAATAAAGAAATACTAAACAGACCCAAGTCCATGCTTCTCTACTGAGGACAAGGAAAGTATATTGTCCTAATGACGAATGAATTCAAAAATAATTGGGTTTTTTTCAAAACACAAATTAATTGTTTGTTATTGTATATACAAAATATACAAAATAGTCATTTTGTAAATGCCAAAGCAGATGTTTGCAATTGTAAGTGCAAAATATGTTTGTAATTGTAAATGCAAAATGAATAGTTTGTAATTGTAAATGCAAAAATAATTGTTTTTAATAATATAATTAAACAATTGTTTGCAATTGTAAGTGCAAAACAATAGTTTATAACTGAAAATGCAAAAACAGTTTGTAATTGTAAATGCAAAAACAATTGTTTGGTAATCATGGTAATTGTAAATGCAAAATGAATAGCTTGTAATTGTAAATACAAAAATAATTGTTTGTAACTGAAAATGCAAAAACAATAGTTTGTAATTGCAATTGCGAAAACATTTATTTGTTATTGTGAATATAAAACAACTATAATTGTAGACACAAAAAACAACTGTTTGTAGTTCTATGCATTTGTATGACATTCGAAGTATTTGGTTTTTAAGGGTATGTTTGGTCACAATTAGTTGATAAACTTCTTCAAATGATTTCTACCATCCCACCCGCACATCAACCCAGATTATTCATTGAATCTGATCGTGACCCTTATATTATCCTTTATGTTTACAAAGTACTATTACCATGATTACACTTTAGGTAAATAACAGACGCGTCTATTAAAATCAGCGTGAATTAGATCGCGAAGGTATTTCAATAAGTGTACTGATTTTCCTTATGTTTGTGCATGAACTTTAATTAGATTTCTGATTTTGTGTCCTAAAATACTTTGATACTATATTTGGAATACCTGTACCGGTGTTATTTGCCATGTCTTTCAATACGTGAACTTGTTTTTCGGATAGACGTGACTCGAGATCACCTTTTTCAATAACGAGGAAATCCCCGATATTATTAACCTTCTTTAGTACCATATTATAGAAAGTATGTTCAGCGTGTCGAAGAACATCCATTGAATGCGCCCTTTGAACTATCCTTCCTACATTTGTCAGTTCTCACGAAAATTATATAACCCTTTGGTGTGTTCCATATCTCACCGTGTGTATATGTGACCCGTCATATCGAAAGGTAACTTCGCAGGGTCCCAAAATGAAAACTGATTTTGTGGTCTCAACAAAAAGATATTTACTTTAAAATGACACCTTGCCTTTGGTTATTGGATGTTCGATTGCAAAGTTACATCTAAATTGGTAAAAGGCATCGGGCTGATTCAGAAAAACTATAGTTCATATGATAGAATACACTTCAAATGTAATGTTTCTGATGAAATTAGAAATTCGACCTTGGACGTGATTTCTGACTATCCTCAGCTTCAATGGCCCGTATCTCGTATAGTACTATGCCGACCTTAAGGTATCTTTAGATATGACGGGGCACATTATGTTCTAGAGGCTCTTTCCAAGCGCTTCTTTTCCGATAATAATGTACATGTTCTCTATGCATTCAAGTTGCGCTACATCATGATATTTAAAAGGTCCAAAAATCATGTTTTTGGGCCCAAAATTACACATTTTGGTCCGCAAATGACCACACCATTATGTTGAGTATGCAAATCCGTTTCTAAAAATACGGTATATACTTTTTTTGGATTTAATTATCCGTTGCTGAGTTACAGAGCAAAACACATTTCAAGTCTGAAAACAAAAGGTTGCTTACTTCAAACACCTGCAAAGCTCGGTACCGTGCAAAGCTTCATTTCAAGAAAATGATCAGAAAGACGAAATGTATTTGCATGATCTGAGGACAATCAACATATATAGGGCTTACTGATCTTTGAACCCCCGTGGGCATTGGTGGGAAGGGCAGTCAAATATAAAATGGAGACGGGTGTAAGGTCCCCCCTCCGATAGGCTGGGACATTTGGTGAGAGCATATAGTCTCAAAAAATGAGAGGTCTTTGGGTGAGGGCACGGATTTTGGCATTCAGTGAGAGCAAAATACTAAACTTTGAGGACTCATTGGTCAAAAGGTGAGGGGTCTGTATGACTATCTGTCATTCGGTGAGCGAAATTTGGCATTCGGTCGGAAAAAAATAAAAACATTTATGGGCTCTTTGGGTGAGAGCACATGAACAGCAAAAATAGGGGTCTTTGGGTGACAGCGACGCTGAAAAGGTGGGTCTTTTGAGCCTTACATATGCGTCGCCTCCAGAATGGGACTGCTCGGGCTTTGAACCCGTTTATCTCAGTTCATATTTGACTCCCTGACAACCTTTGACGAACCATAACCTGGCTTCTGGAAATCAAGTTAAGTTACAATGAGGTGTCATTTTAAATCTTACAACATAGTCTTTGCATATATTTTAAAATGTGAAAATGACAAAAGGCTGCATGTACGGGTAGTTTGAGATGAACTGTCAAAAAATATCATGCCAATTTCAACTCGTAATAATCGTAATAATTAT
>JXSR01S003176.1:40215-53076 GCA_000969725.1 Ophiothrix spiculata
AGGTCTTCCGCAGCTGGACATGCAACATCTGGTTCTGTCCATACTGGCGCATTAACCAACGGCAATACAGCTCCCATTATCTCCCTAGCGATATCAATGTGTTCCAAAGCTTGAATGGACATTGGTTTATCGTCATCTGGGTGCATAAGAGGAACGACAAGCTGGCGGCAAGTATGTGACAGATAATGCAGATCTTCTTCTCTGGCTGCAATACATAACTCATTGACATCAAAACCACCCAACAACTCCCCGAGGCCAAACATCTCAATTGTCTCACCATATTCATCACAAAGCATATCCACAACATCAAGAATTGAACCTTGACTCGCATAAATAGATCCCATCAAAGATATCATGTCTTGTATCGGCAATATGTTAAGCAAGTCATCCGGATACTCAACAATTTCATAGATTGTTGCAAGAGACGGGAATTCGGGATCCGATCCTTCTGAGAATGAAGTCGCAATATATGTACATAGCGCAAAATCTGAATCAAATCCTGTCATCTGTAATAAGTTTACGTCTGCTCCGAGCATTTCTGACATAAGGCCCGACACAGCAGATGCTATTTCAACGCATGCGTCTGAACCAACCGGTTCAAATATGTCAAATATCTTCGAAGTAACTGCAACCGATATTGCCCTTGCAGTGTCACCATCTTCAGATTCAATAACACCATCAAAATACTCGCAGATATTTTCGGGTGCTATTTCAGCCACTTCTTCTATCAAAACTGACATTATTCTGGACACGTCCTCAAAGAAGCCTTGATCATCTGAATCGGACCAACACACTGCTGGCATGTAAATATCTTTGATTATGTTAGCCACAGAATCATATCCTGCAACTCTAACAAAATCAATAATCTCATTAGTATCAGCAACAAGGAATTCCAGCGAGGCAGCGCAAATATCATACGGATCGAGGATATTATTGAGTCCATACCGCACTTGTAATAAATGCTGGATTCCGTTGAAAGGTCCATCCTCTGAAAATGGGTCGTCACAAAACGAACATCTGAAGGAGAACATCTCTGGGAATATGTCGAAAAATGGAGACAACATAGATCCACATACATCACCGAAGTTGGTAAGAGTAAGATCTGATACAATTGCACACATGTCGGTTCCATTGAAGGAGAAGTACCTGGTTACTTCACGTTGCCAGTCGTAACAGGACTGCCAAAGTTCCTCGTATTCAACTTCTGCAAACATACTGATGATATCAAACGGCGTAGTCGTCAATATCTCCGTGGTAGTTGTTAAATCCTGTATGCTGAAATCCCTTACGTATTCGAGGAGGGACAAATCAGCATCATCATGATCATCAGAAGTCGAATCATTTACTGCAATCGATGAACAAAGCTCTGTACCATCGACTACCTCAACAAATTGATACATTTGGAACATGTCTACCTCATTCTCTATAGCTGCCAGAAAGCTCAAACACGCCGTGTTATTTTCAGTCAGCGTTGTTACCGTCGTCAACACCGTCTCGGCAATCGCAGTAAGTTCATGAATCCCTTCATCAACGGTAGATATGTTAGAAATGGCAGTGCAGAAATCGTTATCGTGTCCAAATGTCTCGAGAGAAGTAGCAAACGCCCTTGCAACATTGATTGCATAAGTTATGTTGAAAGACTGTAAGAAATCTACGAGTTCATAAAATCCAAAATCATCTTCATGGTCATCGTCATCATCTTCATGTGAATCATCTTCATGTGAATCATGTTCATGGGAACCATGTTCATGTGAATCATCTTCATGTGAATCATGTTCATGTGAACCATGTTCATGTGAATCATCTTCATGTGAATCATGTTCATGGGAACCATGTTCATGTGAATCATCTTCATCATCTTCGTGTCCATCATCTTCATGCTCATCATCTTCATGCTCATGTGAACCATCTTCATGCTCATGTGAACCATCTTCATGCTCATGTGAACCATCTTCATGCTCATGTGAACCATCTTTATGCTCATGTGAACCATCTTCAAATTCATCATATAATGTCCAATTGCCATCGCCAAATTCATCATAGTACTCATCATCTTCCATATCCCAATCATATGTAAAATTGATATGACAAAGCACCGGAACTACTCCAAGTCCTATATCAGTGAGCACGTCAGTCAGAACATCATCAACAGCGCCTTGCATCAGAGCAATTAACTCCTCATTACCAGCAGCGATCGGTGCCTCGAGGAACGCAAGATCAATTTCATCATATTCCTCAGACACAAACGCGTCAATTGCTGGAACCAATGCTTCGCACAGCTCTCCACTTCCAGACAGTGCCAGCGTGTCATAAAGGAGACCAATATCGACTTGCTCATCAATACCACCTAAAATATCTGCACATTGACCGCTTGGATCCTTCAGATCATTAAAAAACGACACGACGAAGCTACACATGTCAGACTTATCAGTCATATTAAGCAGACCGTACACAAATTGAATGCCGATCTCAGCTTCGATGACTTCAAAGAGTCCTGAACAAGCGGATGCATCTTCTGTCATAAGAAATATATTTGCCTTTATGGTATCTGCAATACCTCGAGGAAGGTTTTGTGTAGCGCACAATGCATTCCCATTGTTAAGACCGGTTAAGTATACAACCACTTCGCGTACCAACTTGAACGGTTTCATGAAGACAGCATCCCACGCGGACAATCCAGAATAAATTTCTGAAAACAGTCGAGCGACAGGATCACCAGCGGGAGCAGGAGTTGTTCCTGTTTCACTTTCAAATCCCACGCATGCAAAGTCCATAACAACCTGTATGATATCATTGATGATAACATGCACTCCTTCACCAACTGTGGCTATCAGGCCTTCTGCTTGGCCGGCAAAAAACTCACCCAAAAAGAGTAACTCTGTTTCTGAATTGTTAGCTATATTACTTGTATTCAATATTGGTACAAATACCTCGCACAGATGAGAATTGTTGCCTAGTCCAATGTATCCGTATATGTTAAGATCAAACACATCGTCAACTAAGTTCAAAATCGAGGTACATGTTGTCTCATTCAGTAGCAGCGTCTTGATACTTAATTTCATCCTCTCAACAAAATCATCCAGGTATTCATTGTCTTCCATATCTTCAACTTCCACCATCAGACTTGCATCCTCGCATAGAGCATCCCCATCTTCATACATCCCAAACCTTGCAATAAGATTGCGTCCTGATTCTAATGGCATCAAAAGGTTAAAGGTAGTAGGATCATTTGAAGGCCATAAATATGTTATCCACTCTGGTAGAGGAAAGCCAATGGCATTAAGAACTGTGTCTATATCCAAACTGATGGTACTTTCATCTTCGTAGCAAAGTATAGGTAACAATAAATCTTTAACAATTTGAAGTGCTTCCATGAACATTTGCTCCAAAAATGCTTCAGTCTCTTCATCAGATTCGATGATTGCTGAGACAATCGTTGATATTGTACTGTTCAGATCATAGCAGACTTGCTCCGATGATGGGACTGGTATTTGTAACAGATCTACCGCGAAGACGAGCAATCTATCTACACGGATTGCGTTGCCTGAGAAAGCCATTACCAGTTCTTCAGGGAATTCTATTTCAAATGTTTGCTCCATAAAAGTGACTAAAGAAGATATCGGCAGTGGACCTGTATCATGAAGAGTTCTGTTTATAAGTACAAACACATCCTCTATTTCAAAATCACCAGAAGTAATCATATTGAACATATCGTAAGCCTCTGCAATCGTCTCGGGACGAATAGGAATCTCAAATCCCAGAGTTTCTTCGACCATTTCATAAATCGTAGATATCGGATAGTCACCGCGGTCATGAATGACATCATCTAACATATCAAGTAGATCATCGCCTTCCGATTCTGACAACATTGTTATCATATCATATCCCATATCCCATATCTGTCCCACCGTCTCCGGTGGTATGGGAATTTCAAATTCTAAAGTATCTTCAATCACTTCGAAGATTCTCGAAATTGGAAAATTACCACGGTCATGAAGAGCATCGTCTAGAATTGCAAGCGGATCATTTGCCGCTGCCAACTCATATGTCATATCCCATATCAGTAACAACGTCTCGTGTGGAATGGGAATTTCAAATCCAAAAGTATCTTCAATTACTTCATAGATGTTAGAAATTGGAAAGGTACCACTATCATGAAGAGTTTCATCTAGTATTTGAAGTGGATCATTTGACACTGCCAACTCATAGGTCATTTCAAATATCAGTAATAACGTCTCGTTTGGTATGCTGGGGATTTCAAATCCAAAAGTATCTTCAATTACTTCATAGATTCTAGAAATTGGAAAGTTACCACTGTCACGAAGAGTTTGATCCAGTATTCCGATCGGATCATCTGACGTTGCCATCTCATATGCCATTTCAAATATCAGTAACAACGTCTCAGATGGTATGGGAATTTCAAAGCCATAAGTAGTTTCAATTATTTGGTAGATGCCCGAAATGGGGTAATCACCACGGTCGTGAAGGGTATCATCCAGAATTCCAAGCAGATCTTCCGGGTTAAAGTCTGAGATAAAAAGGTCAAACATTTTCCCAATCATTTCCGGTGGAATGGGGATTTGGAATCCAACTAACTCTTCAATCATTTGGATGATATCAGAAATTGGAAAGTCACCTTGGTCGTGCATGGTATCATCCAGCATTAACAAAATCTCCGCCTGACTCATAGAGCCAAAAGAGTTTAGCATTCTTCCCAGGCTCTCCAGCGATTCTACAGCTTCTGGTGACATCTGCAGTCCTGCGTCTGGTCCATGATTTTGAAGGAAACTAAGACCGTTATTAACAAGTGAAAACAAGGTATTCATATCAAACGGATCAGCCGGCGAGGCCAAAGCTAAAGAGATGTATCCCACACACGATTCTTCAAGCATTTCTCGTGGAAGGACCGTAACCAGATTGCATATCCCCGACTCTGTTCCTATAACGGCTTCACAAACAACAACCGCCATGTTCTTTATGTTCCCAGCATTCATAATATCCGCGATAAAACCACCAGACTCTGATTGCTCGAAAACAGAAACTAGGGCACCACACAAAACCTCATTGGACGATATCCCTAGGGCGTCATAGATGGGCTGTATATTAAAAGAACTCTCAACTGAATCAAAAACATCGCTACATGCATCGACATCAGATATCATGGAGAGGATAGTACTTTTGGCTTGGCTGGTAAAACCATCAACTTCCGATCCAATATTCGTGCACATATCATCGACGTTGCTAAAATCCCCAAGATGAGTGATGATGCTTTTGAGAAGCTCCAATGCATCAAAATTGCTCAAAGCTGTCATATCAACTGGAAGAATATCTACAGCGTCTATAATGTTAAAAATCCCGGCTATATCAACCTCCTCCCCCTCCTCTTCTTCCTCCTCCTCCTCCTCTTCTTCTTCTTCGTCCTCCTCCCCTTCTTCTTCTCTTCTTCTCCTCCTCCTCTTCTTTTCCTCCTCCTCCTCCCCCTCCTCCTCTTCCTCTTCGGCACAAAGATAAGGCATGACCGGGGCCAATTTAGAAAGACCAAAATCAAGAGCATGGTCAATAAATTGATCTACTGTCATTGTATCATCAAATAAAATGGCGACTCCTGCCTGACAGACGCTTTCCGTATCAAATTCCTCCCCTGTGATGATTGCTATGAATTGTGGGATATTATAATCGGAAAAGAGGCTGAAAATCTCAGCTAAGATTTCTCCGCCGCTGTCGTCGTCGTCGTCATCGTCATCATCTTCTTCGTCTTCACTACGCCTTTTCCTGTAAAATGGCAAAACAAAAGAGCAGTAAATAGATTGGATGGTACATGGTAGAAGTATGACGAGGTCTACTCCTGCAGTGAAGTAGCATGTTTCAAGTTGAGTTTATTACATAGGTACCTGTATACTGTTCCTAGAGAATATCGTGACGGGTGTTTCATATTTTCTGCAATATTTTACCTACTTGCACATGACAAGCTCTTTCGATTTTGGGCATACGCAAGGAGTAGAGTCTATTGCTTATACATAAGGAATTAACTATTGATTTCACTCACACAAGTCTCTTTACAAATGGCGATAAGAATATTTTTAAAATGCCTTTCAGGATGATGTCAACCTATGCTTATGAAAAAGGTTTCTATTCTGTAACTAAGCAAAGACAAAACATACGAAAGTATACGTTTCAAGAAGTGAAGTGGCATATGTGAAACACGAGGGTGATGTTGATTTTTGACAAAATTCCATATAATTTTGACAATGGGGACAAAACACGTATTTTGGGCGCCAAACATATCTGAAAAAAATATAAAACTAAAATTTGTAAGAGTAACATGTGGATCTAAATTACTTTAAAGAATCTTGAAGCCAATACCCAGAGTCGGTTTTCTGTAACTTTTGATTTATTATTATTATTCATAGCATTATTGGTAAATATGTTATCAATGAATATTCAGGGGTATTTTTTCTTTCTATTATACATGAGGTTCGACTATACGGGCCTGACATAGAGAAAATGTGAATACATACATATGTACACACAACAAGGATGCATCTATAAAATTGAATACGCTAGAATAAGAACATCCCAACTCCATGGGCTGCCTTCTGTTAAGTTATGTAAAATGTAAATGCATATAAATCTCGGAAAATGCTTTCAAATCACTAGAAAGCATTTTCATGCCTTTATCCCAATCATAGCCTCACATTTGACCTTGTAGTTGACTTTGTTAGACATTGTTAGATAATTTTCCTAGCATATAGTTGCAGAGAGGAGCTAATGGAGTTGGGATGTTCTTGTTATGACTGTTTAATATAGCAATTACATTGTATGTACTATAACAATTATCTAACAATGTCTAAAAAAGTAAACTACAAGGTCAAATATGACACTATGATTAGGATATTGACATGGAAATGCTATTTTAGTGATGTGAAAGCATTTGAAGAACTTTGTATGCATTTATATTTTATAATTATGATTTTACAGAAGGCAGCTATGGAGTTGGGATGTTCTTATTCTAGCGTATTCTATTGTAATTATGTATTTTCTTTGCGCAATGATTCAAACTCCCATATCTGGCATCCCAATTCAATGTCAAGCTATCATAGACACGATGATCGGGCCGGCCACTGTTGTTTGAACCCAATAGAAATACTGGGGACATTTTATTTCTAAGTGTCAAAAAAGATGGCGCTATTCATGAAAACTCATTTTTTGATGTAAACGTGATATGCAGGTGTGTACTACCGAAAAAAGATATGCAAATAAAACATCTGACGTCAAGAAAATGTTATTTATCATTTTTAGCCAAAATCTTCACAGATCAATCAATATGATCGATTATAAATATAATAAATAATTTGAATAATGTATAGCGCCCTCATTTTTGCACAAATTAGAATTTACTAAAAATAACAATAAATGAGCTCAAAATTAACACATTTTCATCAAAAATGAGATAACATTTTGAGAATCGGTTCAAAACTTTATTATGCAACACATTCCAGTTATTTTTACTGCCTTTTCAACCTTCTGTGAAGAAAAATTTGAATTTTTGGTTAAAAATCAATAAATGTCCACCTCAAACAACAGTACCGGGTGTGAGAAAGTGAATGGCTATGGAGCCGACCGGGGGAGCCGATAGGCGAAAAGCGCAATCGACACCAAAGGCCGCGGCCGGTTACGTGGTGGGCACTCTTAAATATGGTGCGGGGTTTTAAAGCTGTTTAAATACGTTCATTGCTTTTGTTTGTTCTTTTGTTTTTGTTTTTTGATTCCCCACCCCATCCCCCCCTTTTTTTCGAGACAAACTTTTATTTATACTTGGCCTTAGATGTCCAAAATGCCTATTTACATGTTGGCAATCGGCTAAATAAGATGTACAAAACGACTTATTATACACAGTAACGTGCCAATCAAACCGATCATCGGGCAAGCAATGCGATGTCAATATATCCGAAATGGCTATAGACACGACGATAGTGTCAATATCCTCAGCCTTATAATTTACGCAATCGTATGGTCAAAAATAGTTTACGGATTGCTTTGCTTCAAAACGATTCGTAGCCTTTAAGTTCATAATGTTTGACCTCCTGTAAACTTGGGGGGGGGGGGATGTCCCGCATATAGGGACTTTTCACAAACACTTGTTAGGGGGGACTGATGCAAAAAGGGACCCCTTAAAATTTTCACCCCCACAAATTTTCCAGTAAAATTGAGTTGACATGCTTTTTGTATGGGATTGACCACTAGTTTTGTCGCAAAAAAGGGGGCCTTGAATTTGTTGAGGTCAAAAAAAGTGTGGGGGGGACATGATTTTTTTTTTGCATCAGTTCCCCCCCCCCCCATGTCAAAAATTGTGATAGTGCGTCGTGTGTAACGGTAGATAAACCCTTTCAGACGCAGTCAACATGAAAATACACCCGTCACGATATTCTGGAGGGACAGTAGCCTTAAATTATTAATTATAGTGCATGTGATATCCTTGATTCACATTCTGTTTATGGTAACCAGGACGTTGCTACCTGCATGTAAGTGTGGTATTGTTATGGTAATGTTAATTCCTACATGTATTGTAAATCTCTTAATTATGTTAAGTTAATTATGTTATGAAGGCCTTCAATCGTCAATTAATTGACTCTCTAATTATTATGATGACAATGATTTTTTCATGAATATTGTGACAACAAAACGTTTTCAAGGCAGCCACGACCATCACAGGTTCTTGTAAAACTGCGTTTGAAAATTTGACAAAAAATCATACTGTCGGGGAGGGTGAAAATCAAAATTTTTGCACCCCCTTAAAATATGCACTAGACCCTAAAAACAAGAATATGAAACTATATGATAATATGACAAAAAAAGAAATAAGGGAACCTCATGGTTTTGACATCAGGTTGCGGAATTCGAAAGAATTCCACTCAAAGTGATACAACATATACTTAAAAATATGATAAATTTACATGATATACATGTATGAAAGAAAATGTTTAAGTTAATACAATAACACATCTTTCAACAACATCTTTGTGTAACTACCGTAACAGGTTCAGATAAGTCTTTCGAATAGGTAAATTTAGTATATCCTTGTGGAGTGTAATACAGTATTTATGCCAACAAAATATCGTAAAAATTACAGTTTCTGTGATATTTATCTACATGTAACCAAAACCACCTAAAATGTATAGGCAATGTAGGCTATTGAATACCTGTTGCAAAGTTTGGGAATATGTAAAATAAAAAAGCACTTTTTGCATGCAAGACTGTCCTAGAGTTAAGACCCGGGGTTAAGACCTTTTTTCGGTGCATACTGTAAAATTCAGTTAAAACCTGTCAAAATTACAGTAATTTGTAATTTGTTTGCAGGATTGCTGCCAGAATTTTACCGTTTTCTATTGAATCTTTTTGTACTTGGTAGCGCAATTTTCAATTCATACTTGTGCAAAGTGTCGTACTTATTCATATTCAGTCTTAGCTATACATTGTAGCCTAATTAAAGAGCGGGTATAGAGTTCCATATTTAAATTTGAATGTTAAGTTTTCCGTTTTCCTTGCATTTTACGGCATTTTTCTGTAAATGTTGCTGTTATTTTTAGAGTGAAGTGTGTATTTGATGAAAACATACCGTTTTTGGAACATTTAGGTATATGTGCACTTATGCGATAGCCTGTTCTAAACTAGTCCTGGCACCATGACTTGACTTAGTGTCAAGTCATGGGAAATGCTATGTAGTAAAACTGTCATTTAAGCATGTGTGTACAGACCTTCATAGGACTAAGTCCACACCTTAAATTCAGTCAAAATATTGAAGCTGTTCAAAAATGTTATAATTAGTAAGCTCCTTGAGAGTCTTGTGCATCTCATGATAGGTGGTTTGTTAACATTTAGAATCAAAATGTGTGATTTTGGGGCCTAAACTTACTTTAGTTGTAACATTGGGTTTCCGAATTTGACAACATCAACTTTGTTTATGTCTAGATTTTGGATGGTAAATTTCATCTTTGGGTTTAAATTAGGTTTTTAAATGATTCCGCACTATTAGAAGATGTTGCCTATGCTGAGTGGATTTTTTTTAGGTTTTTTATTTCTCAAATATTTCATGTCAAAACTTAGAAAGCTTAAATGACCAAAGTATTACACATTATTCCTGTGACCTACATGTGTAGGACCTATAGAAATTACAATAGCCAATGATAAAAGTTAATGATGGTCCATGGTCACAGCTCGGTAACAGCCCGCTAGTCCGACGGTTCGCTAGTCCGAAAATGAAATAAGGTTCGCTAGTCCGAAAGCGTATTTTCCTATACCTGAGGGTTCGCTAGTCCGAATTTGAAAAAAGGTTCTCTAGTCCGAAAATGAAATAAGGTCCGCTAGTCCGAAATTTAAAAAGGTCCGCTAATCCTAAGGTTCGCCAGTCCGAAAATGAAATAAGGTTCGCTAGTCCGAAAATGGAAAGAGGTTCGCTAGTCCGAAAATGAAAAAAGGTCCGCTAGTCCGAAAAAAATTGGGTTGCAAATCAACAAAACTTAATTTATTTTCGGACTAGCGGACCCTATTTCATTTTCGGACTGGCGAACCTTATTTCACTTTCGGACTAGCGAACCTTATTTCATTTTCGGACTAGCGAACCCTATTTCATTTTCGGACTAGCGAACCTTATTTCATTTTCGGACTAGCGAACCCTATTTCATTTTCGGATTAGCGAACTTTAGGATTAGCGAACCTTTTTAAATTTCGGACTAGCGGACCTTATTTCATTTTCGGATTAGCGAACCTTTTTTCATTTTCGGACTAGCGAACCTTCGGACTAGCGAACCTTCGGACTGGCGAACCTTCGGACTAGCGGGCCGTAATCCAAAGCTCTAGGATTAGTTCTAAACACACCCTGCCTCAAGTAAAGAAACAAAGTTCTTTGGATTGAGTTTCTCGAAGTAGTAAGGGACGCACCATTTGACTTTCAGGGGTGGGGGGCTGGAAGTTTAGGTCGAGGCAAGATTTTTTTCGGAAAAAATTTCGAGACAAGTTTTGTTTTCTAATACTTCCATGAAGCAAGATATTTTTTAGTCACAAATCTAAAAATTTTCCGGGGGCGAAAGTAAAAAAGGGGCAAGTTATTTTTTTTCCTCATGTGAGTCAAGTTTTTTTTTTTCTCAAGCAGTGAGTCAAATTATTTGTTTTCTCCGAGGCTTACATAGTGAGTCAGGTATTTTTTTTGGAAAAAACTTCCAGCCCCCCTCCTGGAAGTCTAATGGTGCGTCCCTAAAAGCAAGAAATGTGGGTATCCTTGTCCACAAAAATTGCAATTATTATGCCTTTAAACATTCTACATGATTTGCCATTTAATAATTTAATATGGTGGTAATTAATTGCTAAAACAAATGATGCTAGCTGGAAAGTCGTTTTATGTACGGTACACATTGTAAAACAGTCCGAAATTCGAACCTTTTACTAATTTTATTTCAGATTTAACTTATCAAATTAAGGTGTGACGAGAATGTTCTCAAATTTTCTTTCACATCCATATATATCCCTGATTGTCATGATTGTTGTTGCTTATACCATATTTCCCTAATATTGTATTTATTGATTTCTAGGTCCTTGATTATGTCGCGGTTGATAATCGATCTGTCATTTAAGCCAACTTTTATGGTTGAACTTAATGACTGGCACTCTTCAATCATGCTTCAATCAATCAAACATTTCATGTAATCTTTTATGTAAAACAACACATGTGTAACATGGTCATTGGTATTTTGTTTGTTCATGCTTTGTTGGATATAAGGTCATGGTTATACAGGGTGTGCCAATAAAAACGCAAGATTTGAAAACAAAAATATTTAAAATATAAGCAGGCCATTTTTCTCATATTAAAATAGAGCTTCTCCACTTCATCATGCCCTTTGTTTCATCCAATTCGGATATTCCTTGTCGGAGATACAGCATTTTCAAAATGGAGCACAAATTTCAATCTGGTCCGATTTGTGGTCATCGGATGAAGAATGTTAACCTAGGATGATATGCATCCAAGACATTAGCCCCCTATGAATTCAAACCCGCTAAACTAATTTTACAATTATTTGTGGCTCAAAGATATTATTGATCAATTATTTTCATTGAAAACAAAATAGATGATCGATTTGAAGAAAGAATTATAAGCAATTATGAAATTAGTTTTAACAGTCTCAGCTTTGCTGGTTTAAGTTGTGGTACATGTACTTCTGTCAGTGCATAGATCGTAGAAAAAGTTTTCTACGATCTATGGTGTAAGCTAAAAAATAAAACAAAAAATTCAAGGGCTTTCGTATTTACCTTTTATTATAAAAATGAAAAGATAAAATGCGAGACTCAGAGGCAGTAGCTGCAATTGTAATTTTGGGGAGAATTACATTGCGTGTCAAGATAAATTTTACAATCAAGGTCCACATCAAGGTCCAGATATTCAGAAACGATCTTACTTGCCGGTTTAGGGAAACTTTGAAAATGAAATTTTGGATAGAAAACAATTGAAATCGTTATTTCTAGCAATTGTTAAAGTTATTCTGACATCCTTTTTGGCTTGATTGGATACTTTCAATAAGCTTTTGATATAACACTAAACAAAAGATGCAAGTAAGCGATAAGAGTTTTCATCTGGAGATGAAGTAACTTGTCATTTAATGTTCTGATTGCCACCTACTTTTGGTTATTGATCATGGAATTGAGATCAAGAAATCGGAACAACCCAATTTTTAAGGGCTTCACATAACTTGTAATAACTTCAGAATTAAACGCTCAAATTTTACGAAACAAAATGCTATTTGAAGCTGAGATTATGTACAATAACATTTGATAATTGTTTTTATTACATGTAGCCTGATTCTCTCAGAAAAA
>JXSR01S003177.1:30932-48536 GCA_000969725.1 Ophiothrix spiculata
CCTCACACAGCCTTGTGCAGCAGAATAATTTAGTAGTCCACCTTAGAGTTATTGCATATGACCCATAGAATCCCCTGATATAGGCCAACCTTTTAGATCTCGACATGTTAGTTCTTCAAAAATATGAGGTTTTGCTCCCTAGGTATGATACTTTATTAAGTAAATGCTTCTTGTTTCTCTGTGGAATTTGCTTAATATAATTAGAGAGCTTGGACATTTTGATTTGAAAAAGTCTTGGTAAATGCCAATATATATTCAAACATTTATTTGGTGGGACCTAGTGACACTAGCTATTTTCACAGAGAAGAACAGCTTTATTTCCTCTTGTCCAGAATGCACTAGCTCATACGGTCACCTTTCATGCTTTTCCAACGTAACAAAATGGTAAAAATACACTTGTACAAGAAATACTCTGTGACAAACTTTGGGCACCCTTCCTCTCCCTGTGGCTACTGATTTAGTGATGCTATGGTCACATAACCGCTGGTCGCTGACCGGTGTCTGCGGGTATTGAAAGTGAGCTGCAACGCCGCGACATCGGTATGACACCGATGAATGTTTGCATTGCCTCGTCGGTCACCGGTCAGCAGCCGGTTGTTATTGGACCATAACTGAAGACATTGTATACAAGCCGCAAGGTTTTAGCTCTGCATTAAATTCTTGCGGCAATGAACCTGAAAAATGTGAATTGCTTTAATTTCATTTTGAACAGTGTAAAGATCCAAACTTCAGCAAACTGAAGCAGCCCAGACAAGCCAACTGTCTATCTACATATACCTTTACCTTAGATTAATCTGAAAGACTATTAAAATTGTGGAACCCAAACACCAATTAACTTGTAGTTTGTTGCTAATGAACTGTTGAGAGTTGTCACCTCCAGGGCTAATTCACACCCTGTAATTTACCAAACACTTTGTGACAAATTAAGCGCTTTTGTTGTATCCAATGCTTGTTGTTGTTCTAATCAGACACCGACTGCAATATCTTAATTGGGAACATGGCATCAGGAACACTTGATAGAACTGAACGACAAGCCATCCGTCAAAGAATGCAATATGGGACTTGAGATAAAAGATACTTTTAAAGTGACTTTGAATTCTAATAAAGTTTAAAATCTTGATTCTTGTCTTGGTGAGGAACAATTTCTTTGTGTGTTTTAAAGTTAATTTATAGATTTAATTTGATTCTCATTCAGCAAATGATTGTTGTTTCTCTGTGAACTTTGCTTAACATTTAATAGAGCTTGGATATTTATCTTCAAACATTTGTTTGGTGTGGCCTAGTGACACTAGCTGTTTTCACCAGAGAGCTAGAGAAGAACAGCTTATTTCCTCTTGTCCAGAATGCACTAGCTCATACACCTTTCATGCTTTTCCAACATAACAAAAACGGTAAAAATACACTTATACAAGAAATACTCTGTGACAAACTTTGGGCACCCTTCCTCTCCCTGTGGCTACGGATTTAGTGATGCTATGGTCACATAACCGCTGGTCACTGACCGGTGTCTGCGGGTATTGAAAGTGAGCTGCAACGCCGCGACATCGGTATGACACCGGTGAATGTTTGCATTGCCTCGTCGGTCACCGGTCAGCAGCCGGTTGTTTTTGGACCATAAGGCCAAAACAAAAATATTGTTTGTTTGTCCATAACGGCCTCTGAAATGGTCGGGTCGGTAGGTCGGCTTTTTTTTTTTTTTAAATTTTTTTTGTAATAAATGTACATGAAAGTCACGTTAAAGAATTGAAGAAATGAACAAGAACTAAATCTAACTTATGAGACCAATATACTGCTCATTCTTAAGAGGTCTTCTATATTGGAAAATACAGTTCATGTCAATTCATATCATATTTTTATGATTTGAAGACTTTCTCGATGAATTTTTATATCTTTTTGCATGAAAAATCCTCAAATAAGAGTTAGTAAATAAGAAAAAAACTTTATAAAGCACACGGTCGGGCCAAATTTTTGACGGTCGGTCGGGCGAGGACAAACAAACGATTTTTTTTTTGGCCTAACTGAAGACATTGTATACAAGCCGCAAGGTTTTAGCTCTGCACTAAATTCTTGCGGCATGCTTCCGGCATCACTACGTCTCACAATGTTGTTCCAGACGCCGTAAACACATTGTAACCTCGTTGTAAGGTTATGTGACCAGGGTATCAGATTGACTATGAGAATCAAACTCAGAAACTGCATGTACCCTCTTACTTGGTGTATCTTATTATTTCAGTATAATTGTTCATCATAATCATCGTTTTTACAAGACTATAAATTTGGGTGTTGCAAAGTTTCTTACCCAGATCCAAAAGTTTCATACCCAGATCCATAATAATTGACCAAAAGCAAAATAACTACTCATTTCTAACTGAAGTCAATAACCCTGCTGCAATATATGTAAAAATGTTCATATATTTTGATAGGCAGAAATGAGCAGTCATTTGTTTGTTATGATGTAGTGTTAATGAACATGGGTGAAATATTGGGTGTGATGTTACAGGAAGGGGGTGTTGCTTGAGAGGGGTAGGAAGGGTCCATATCCATTACATGTGTTTTCTCGATCACAGATGTAAAATCTCTATCGATTTTCTTAAACATCTAGTATTATATTTGTACTACTTATGGAAAAAGTCGTTGTCCCGCAGTGGTAAGCAACTGCATTATGTGAGAAAACACCTTAAAAAGTGAATAGCATGCTTTCTGAAATGTAAAGACTTGCTTTTAAGTGTTATAGTAGACTGTTATTAGTTGTGTAAAATTTTAAATCTAAGGGGAATTTGAAGCGGGTTAGCACAGCGGCACTTTCCTCGCTTTGAGACCTGGTTTTGATTCCCTGTCCCAGTGCTATGCTTCGGGTTTTCAGTCATTTTGCTTCCGCATGTTCATTTCCTAGTCTGTGTTCTTCCTTCTGCATCCAAAACTGAAGAAAGATCTTGGACCCCAATGGAAAGTAGCTTTGATCATCAGAGTCTATCATCCAGGGTTATCCGCTTAAATGATTTTTTCATTCTTTCTTTCTTTAAGTCTTGAAAAAGATATTTATTTGAAATTAATATTTCTGAATCAGAAAAACAAATGTGTTCAAAATGGGTTTGTTTTTTTATCTAGAAGGACTTTAAAATCCCTCAAAATCCTATAACTCTTTTAATTTAATGCCAATACTTTGAAAAGATTATTTTAAAATTTTGTGATTAAATATATGAAACCTTCAAGGAATCATTAAATATAATTCAAAATATTTAGTTCTCTTTTTCAAGACCTAAAATTTTAAATCTCCCCCCCAAAAAAGATTCATCACTATACAAACAGTAGATAAAACCTTAGGTATGTTTTGGTTTTAGAGACCATTTTAAGCAATTTTGATCTTATATGCCCTGTCATTTATCTGAATACCCTTTCCCCATGTTATGTTTTATTGGTTTATATTGATAGATCTGACATTGACATATCTTTGGTATTATTTAGACAACACTGTGTAATAGTGAACCATTACCAACTAATATCAGTTGAATGTCCTGTAGGGTCTTCTGTGGTCGAATAGTTCTCTTGGATTGATGGATGGATGGAAAGTGGAATGAGAATTCCATTTGGTGTATATCTGTAAAGAGAAACAAATGATTTTCATTGAGATGGATCAATAATACATTATAGGGCCTACATGTAGTTGAATGTGGGGTTAAATTGAAGAAAATAATAGTGTCAGACTGATCTGCCCAAGATCGGAATCGGCTGATTCCAATCTAACTTATACTTAATAGTTTCAAATAGTTGATTCCGATCCTCTAAGGATATATTAGGACAATAAATTACCGATATTATTTAAACACAATATCGGTGAATCCATGGATCATTTACCTATGTTGTAATTCTAGGCAAAAATATGTAGTGTTTGTAGTATTTTAATGATGTCTCTTGCAAGGTTCTGGTAAATCTGATTGGTAGTATATTAACTTGATTTTTTGCACTCTTCCGAGGGAAAGTTGAATCGGTTTGTGAGATCGGCAGAATATAGATTTGTTCGTAATTCCGATTCAGATCTGATAAGTGTAAAAATGGTCCACCTCCGATTCATCTGATTAGATCGGTCAGACACTAGAAAATAATAATTAATTTTGATTCTGATATCCCCATTAAAGGTGTAGGTTCCTATTTTAGGATTATATAATTTACTTTTAACTGAGTGACCTTGATATCTGAATTGCATTGTGCTAGGTTTCAACCTTGGCTTGTGTTTTGTTTTCTCCTGAGAGGCAAAAGGAAGTATGCAACCCTGGGGATGAGGCTGTTATGTAAATACAAAAGAAAGGAAAAATAGGTATACCAATTATTTTACATTTTGTGCTATATCTCCAAAACTATAAAGAATTTTGAAGTGAAATTTTGGATTTATTATCAGAAAAACTATTATATATGGGCTTTCATTTGGCATCAAAAAATATACTACTTCCGGAACCTACACCTTTAAGCATTCCTATACCTATTAATGGTAACTCAAGGTCAGAAAGATTCCTCGTCTCTGTTATTCACCATTCAAACAGTGCAAATTGACTTTCATTTCACCGCTTTTTATGTGTTAACCTTTCAGAAATCATTTATGACACAGTTTTGCCAGTCTAAACATACAATACGTGTAGATCAGCTGATAAACCAATTTTTAAATGGTTTTCAGCTATAGGGGGTGTTATTTTTGGTTTTCAGCCAGAATATTTCAAAATGAGAGCTGGGAAGAGAAATTCTCTTCCCAGATGAGAGTAGATCAAAATGTTTTGAAATTTATCTGTAATTTTATATTATAGCTGTCGAAGATTTTTTTTTAGCTTGTGCCTTAATTGGAGCATTCGGATCAACATAGCTCTGATTTAATTTTGGGTAGTTAGGTCATCCATTGCATTGTGGCACCAACACAATATATCCAAGAATTTACTGTTTTGATGTTGGGAGCTAGGAATATCAAATATTTTGACACTCTACAAGCTTAATGTTACATAAATTTGATGATTAAAACTTTTCCCAGATAATTTAAAGACCAAACTATCCGTTCATCAGTGGGTGGATGTTGTGAGGTGCTGAGATCAAGTGTTTCTGGATGTTATTCCAGAAGTGGTGTTTTTACATCTTTCTTCGTTTGTTTATCTTTCTTATGACAGGAGGATGCTATGCTTATCAATGAGATCAAGGACGATCTGGAGGCAGAATGCAAGAACTATGGTGAAGTTAAGAAAGTTCTGATATTTGATGTAAGTATTTGGAAATGTATAAAAACTTAATACCATGCAGGCCTGTAACGACAGGTGTATGAACACCACCAAACTGAAGACACATGAGATAACACTAAAAAAATGTGCACACGCAGAAACCAGGGACTGTCCACGGTACTAAGGCTACGATCACATAGAATTATGCGCATTGTTATACTGTATATATGTTATTCGGGGGAATTGCCACTTCGTTCAAGCCCATTTGGTTCAATATCACTTGGTCCAAACCCACTTCGTCCTATAGCCACTTCGTCCAATGACCAATTCGTCCTATAGCCACTTCGTCCAATAGCCACTTCGTCCTATAGCCACTTCGTCCAATGACCACTTCGTCCTATAGCCACTTTGTCCAATAGCCACTTCGTCCAAACCCATTTCGTCCAAACCCACTTCGTCCAATGCCATTTCGTCCAATGCCATTTCGTCCAATACCACTTCGTCCAATGCCACTTCGTCCAATGCAATTTACAGCTACACTACAAGATATGCTCATGATTATAGTATAAATGCACCCAAGAAACCTTTTCCAATTCTTAGTTCAAAAAAACATAAAACGTTGCACCAGCATAAAACAGTTCAATAATCAGTTAAAGTTAACTCTTATATCAAACTACAAATAATATTTCCCTTCTCAAGGAGTATGTCTTGTGTCTTTTTTTTTTGTATTGAAACTTTGTTTGCCATGTTTTTAGGGCATAATAACGCCAGCTCTTTTGTTGTGCATATGTCCCTAATATTTTATTTGTTTGTCATTGTATTTTAGCCTACCTACTTGTTTACTCGGAATGTATGCATATGTATGATATTGAAATAAATTTTATTGATTTGATTGATTGTTCGGAAATTTATGCACCCCTTATTCCAAAAAAAATGGTGGTCCCCTTACTCTCCGTTTGGAATAATGACCCTTCGGAATAGAGCTGTGCTCAATAGGGTCTATGCCACGTTTAACTTCAAGCAACCGCGGGGTTCAAACGTGTAAATCAGGTGCGGGCCAATGACAATTTCACAAAAAAAACCACCAACAACAACAAAGGTGTGAACTAAATAAGAAAGTTTAGAGGTGTGAACTTACATATTGAAAAATAAATACATGAAGTGCGATTATGTGAACTAACCCTTAATTGTTCTAACAAGCCTATTTTTTCAACATGGTTTACCAAAGGTTAGACACTACACTCATGAGTTTAGAATTGATGCGCCCAAGATGTGATCGTTTGGTACCATGGTATACACTGAAAACCTAAACTGGTCAGTGTGACTAACTTTAAGCTAGTCCAGATGGTACACATGTAGACTAGCTTAAAGTTAGTCAGTATTGCTGTGACATATGAGTACCACTAAAATAGTCAGTCAGCTGCATATAAACAAATGATATAATTCACGATACATCAGTAGTACATGATGGTGACATTTATTAGTTCAAACGACGGCACGTTGTTTCACATGTCTGTGCTGTCCACTATGTTGTCCTCAAAGACTCCACCTGACCGGGCTCAGTCAGACTAACTTAAGCTAGTCAAGCCAGCTTGACCAACTTTAAGTTGGTCAAGCTCTTTTGTACCATCAAGGTAGTCAAGCTTTCATTCTGGCAAACTCGTCAAGCAACGTTTCGCACATTAGTCAAGCGGGCTTGACTAGTTTAATACTAGTCAAGCAGGCTTGACTTGTTTGAAATTTGGCTTGACCAACGTCAATCTAGTCAGGCAAGCTGGACTAATCTGCCTGACTAGTTTAAAGTTAGTCAAGCAGCTGCTTGACTAGTTTTGGTTTTCAGTGTAGGCCCGGGGTATATGGTAGGGTCTCCTTTATCCATTGATACCAAAATCATGAAAATCGGTCCGACGTCACAATGATGTTTTCAAACATGGGCAACCTCAAAATTTTCAGTGGTTAAATATCCAATATCGTAAAAAGAAATCAATTTTTCGCTATTTATAAAAAATAATACCCGTGTTTTTGCTTTCAAAGAAGAGATTTCTCCTATACATAGAATGTCCTGTAAGTTTCAGCAGCATTCCATGCATATATTTTCAAAATGGCGACTTAAATCATTTTTCAGGTGGCAAACATGTGATACATTTGATAAGTGTGAACTAAGCAAATGAACTCAGCAGACACCTGCGTAAGTTTCTACGTAAATAAACCAAGACGTACATGAGGGGACAAACACTTATAATGAAACGCTCTGATTTATATAACTACTTCTTTTTGCATTAAATAGTTTTTATCTCTAGAAAAAATGGGCCGTTAGTAGTCATCTCGTTCATTTGTTTCAAGCATTTCATTGACCTTTTGCAAGTTGCAACATTCCCACACTTATCCCCTGGCTTGAAAAGTAGAAGTCCAATTGCAATAATTTAATGTATTGGTTAAAACGGTAGGCCTATATAAGAAAAACAAAACCTTTCGAAATTTAATTATTCATTTCAAAATAATTTGTTTTTGCGCAATGATATTGTTCGATATGGTATTGGTCGATATGACATTGGACGAAGTGGCATTGGACGAAACGGGTTTGGACGAAGTGGCTATAGGACGAAGTGGTGATTGGACCAAGTGGCTATAGGACAAAGTGGTGATTGGACCAAGTGGCTATAGGACGAAGTGGTGATTGGACCAAGTGGGTCTGGACCAAGTGGTATTGGACCAAGTGGGTTTGGACGAAATGGCGATAGACCGTTATTCGCTATATTGGTTATTTCCAATGTTGTATGATGATTTCTCAAAAGGCCCCCAGTTGGATAGTAAAAATCAAATGTGTGTTTCCACTCTTAGGGGTTAATTACCAACGCCCACACACATTTAAAGTTGATGGTGGGCGTGTGAACAATGAGTGTGTGTAGGGTTATGTGGTACTCTCCTTCATTAGTGTTATAAAAATGACCAAAAATAGGCATGAGTGGACTTCCCATTCAACTATATGGAGAAAATGATTCTTACCAACTTTTCAAAATATTTGAATCTTCAGAATCCCTTGCACTTAATGTGTGTACAAATTGAAAAAGTTTAAAGAGAATCAAGATGGATCCTCATAAGCTTGATTAGGAGAATCTTTGCAAAAATGGATTCTCGGATTCCCATCAAATTTCTGACCCTGCATTTAAGTAAGAATGTGGATGAAACAAGGGAGCAGACAAAAGAGTAGTAAGAAGACGAGAACACACCATTCATGTTGAATATATCCTTTTGCCATAAAAAAATCATGACACTGGTATTCAATATTGTTTGCCTTCTTCAGAGACATCCTGATGGAGTTGCTTCCGTCAAATTCAAAGATGGTGATGATGCAGATGTTTGTGTGTTAGCTCTCAATGGCAGGTAAGGGAGTCTTTGCATTAACCTAACGGCCTGCGGGGCAGGTTTTTTCTCACCCCGACAATTTTTTTCCCGACCCGCCTGACCCGATCAAAATTTAGCTTGCCCCGACCGACCCCGACCCGAAAGGATTTTTTCTAGACCACACCGACCCGGACTGGCAGTTTTTCATGATTTCCCGGTCAAGATGGATATTTTTATCCAACCCCGAGTTACCCCGAATTTCAAGTCATTAGAATGGTGTTTAACAAGGATTATGACATTATAGATCAGTTGACCCATGATGTCAATTGTTACTGTTTTGCCCAGTGGATCATTTAGGAACTAAATTGTATGTTTTAAAAAATGTTTTAAAATTATTGCATAGAAATACATGGTAAAGCAAGAGTTTTGAAAGCATGGTACCTTAACAAAGCAAGCTACGCACGCATACTGCTGGGAAAACAATAACAAATGTAAATTTGTATATAATTTGATATTTTTTCTGTTTTGGAACGCTGGCATATTTTTCCAGAAGATCACAAAATTGATTAAGTATGGGACTAACTAAGTTACTCCTGGACTAAAATATTTTTTTTTTCCTAAAAATAATTTCAATGATCTAAAACCGACAAATGAATCACATAATTAATCAAAAAACATGAGTTATCTTTATTTTTCCAAAAATGTGTTATTTTTTCAAAATTTTGAATTTCATCAATCCAGGACTAACTTTAGTCCAGTTCTGTGCATACAGACCTCGCTTGTCTTTTTAGTGAATGGTCACATTTATGGAAACCGAAGTATTTAGGTAATTGTCCAATCACAGGCACTTTATAATTTTTAGCGTAGTGCTGATGTGACAAGAAAATGGTTTCCGACAATTTATAAAAGTGGTTTTTGAAGGACTTATATTATGAAGCTTGTGATCAGTGGTGCAATTTCTAGTCAAAAAGATCTGTGCATGAATTCAATCATTTTAATCCTACAGGTTTCATTTGGAAACATTTAGAAAATGAACATTTGGAAATCTGTATATATCCAACTTTTAATTCATTTTTATTAAGATTTGGTTTCATTTTTCTCAATTTTGCAAGATAACACTATAAAGTGAAAGTTCCTCGTTTTGGAACTAGTCCTTGTTTTTCTAAAACGAGTAGCCTACTCGTTTTAGAAAAACGAGGACTAGTTCCAAAACGAGAAACTTTCACTTTACAGTGTAATGGTATAATAATAGGACTATCACCAGTATCTATGCCCCCATTTATTATAGCTTCTGGTCACTTAGGTTGACTGGAATCCCCATGTTTTGCAGTGCTTCATCAACATCCCTTAAGCCATTCCCACGGTAACAAGAAGCCAGATGAGAGTGTTATTTCAAATCACTATAATGTCTCACCCCACTGACCATCATTAACAATGGGTGTACCGCTTAATTATTTTTGTCCGAGATTACTCTTTGAATTGCGTCAATAATTGATTGGCAATGAATTTGCCACCTGTGACCCCTGACCTCGTTGGGGAGTAATAAATGAAAGAACAACAAAATAGGCGAAAACAACTTGTCATATCATGTCACTGACAGATGGAATAACACCAGTAATTTGACACGGCAGATATTTGATACATAAATTAGGTAATCACTGTCCATGTGCAAGATGAATTTATCCGTCAGATTATCTATCGCTAGTCCATAAATTGCAAGTGTTTTGACATAGCGGATCTTTGATGCTTAAGTTAAGGAATCATTCAGTTCCATATCAGTAGTCAACAATTTTTTTGTCTTTCACAATTATCTGAGTATTGATCCTTGATACGTAAATTAATATTTTTCAGGAGCAAGATAAATTCAAGATTCAGGGCTTCTCTTCCCACTTATCAATACTTTACTTTAACTAGGTCTAGGCATATTTGGCCATATAACAACTATATTTACCGCTGTTTAATTTGGTTCATTTATTAAATTTTTGACAAAAATGTACTGTTACAAGAAAGATAAAATTAATTAAACTTAAAAAAAAATCAAAATTTAACTAATTTAAATTAGTTGTGAATTAAGTGTTGAATTGTCAAATTTGTTTCCATAATTTAGTTTCATGTGCTTTCTCAAAAAATGCTAAGTTTAGATAAAAATACATCATTTTCAACCCATATTTGGATTCTTTTTTTTTATATTTTATATGCATTTTTTGCATAGATTAAATATATATTTAGTATGTAAATTTAACATGCATAAACTATATTTTTAGTCTATTTACCTTATCCATGTTTCAAATGTCAAAACTAAAGCACACAGATTTTTAAAACCCGGAAACTTGATTTATAGCATCACCAATAATATGCATTTGGCTGTAAATGAACACTATTTAATGGTGATCAAACAGTGTTGATTTATGCCCACAAAGAATCGGAAATAATAGTTCCTGAGGGTGATACAGGTCCAGTGTCCCTGCTAAGGCCGTATGGCGCGCAATTGGTGCAGGAGCCGGGAAAATTGGCGCAACAGGTTTCTAGAAATGTGCAAATATGAATCTTTTGTTTTTGCCATTTTTCATCTCGGTCATGATTTAAGCGCAAGCACCTCTACAAATTTGTCAAAAATGCTTGAACTGGCGCAAGCTCAAAACCCTTAGGGGCTGGAGCACAATTAGGCCACAACTTTGTGCGGCCGGCCGCAACCTGGCCACACCTTTATTTTCCAAGATGGCGACCGTAGGCTTGATTATGCACCTGTAGAGTCTCATTAATTTCAAAACATTTAATGAATAATTTACAATAATCTTGAGGTAAAAAATCAAGCCTATGGTCGCCATCTTGGAAAATTAAGGCTGTGGCTAGGGTGCAGCTGGCCGCACAAAGTTTTGGCCTAGTTGTGCTCCAACACCTTAGCAGGAACACTGTACAGATCTCATGGATTGTCACATTGCTCTGTATTTTTACTCATACAAACTCCTTTTTATTTGTTCTCTTTATTAGATGGTTTGCTAAAAGGCAGCTAGAAGCTGAGATCTGGGATGGAAAGACTGATTACAAAGTAGAAGAGACGGACAAAGAAAGAGACGAACGATTGAAGAAGTGGTCAGAGTTCTTGGAAAATGATGAGGACAAAGAAAAGTCTACAGAAGTCAAAGACAATACACAAAGTCAAGATGTCAATGAGGAAAAGGAGTCTGGAACGGAAATTACATCTGGAACAGACGCTGAGTCCAGAGTTGGAGAATCGACTCAAGAAAAGTCTGATGAAGTCGAAGACAATACACCCAGTCAGGATGTTAACAATGAGAAAAAGGACTCTGCAACGGAAATTACATCAGGAGCAGAAGCTGAGTCCAGAGTTGGAGAATCGACTCAAGAAAAGTCTGATGAAGTCACAGACAATACACAAAGTCAAGATGTTAGCAATGAGGAAAAGGAGTCTGCAACTCAAACTACATCAGGAGCCGAGTCCAGAGTTGGCGAATCGACTCAAGAAAAGTCTGATGCTGCATCAGAAACTGTCAGTAACTCAGATGTAGCATTGAAAAAGGAAGATGTAGATGAAAACATGCAAACTGATCATGATAGAACTGATGAGAATAAAAAGGAGAGTAGTGAAGTGAGGAGAGAAGAGGATACCAAGGAAGAAGCAACAGAAGAGCCTCCGAGCTGACATTGTAACAAACTATAATAGTGGGGAATTTGAAACTTTTCCAGATTGTTTGATTTTCTTGTCAGAAGGTTTCACCAATTCATTGGGGGAGGGGGTATACAGTATATTTATATGACATTATTTTAAAATAACGTGAGTTATATTTTCATACGTTCAACTTCAAAGTGTGCAGCAATTATCGATCTACCCAAACCAAATACGAACACTTTAATTTTGCTCAATTGCCATATTGTAATATTGAGTAAAGTTTATAAAATCTGATCATATTGCATGTAGTGTACATCTTAAGGTTACCACAATTAAGTTTCCTCTAGTCACACCATCCTAAACCTAATCAAGCGATTCCATATACGATGCACTGCCAGCGGTTTACTTCTAGAGGTGAATTTATCTGGCGATATCATGTGTAAAAGTCAATATGGCCAATACCACATAATATACGAACATTACAAAGACGCATGTCGCTGGTTGTTTAGTCATTTGATATAACAGATGTGACATGTTACATCAAAATGTACATGTTGGGTTCAAAAACATGAGTTTTGGGTATGACTGGAAAGCTTGTTTAATCAGTTTTAAAATAATAGCAAATTTAAAAGGCATCGAGATATTCTGTTCCAGAGCTATGACAAACCAAAGAATGACAACATTAATGAACCGACTTCTGAGAAAACACGTTTGAAAATCATGACAATTTTAAGCTCAAGATATTGCTGGTTTTCAAAGAAACCATTCTAAAAGTCCGTTGCAACCAGCACTTTTACTTGCCCGATTGACGCCAAATTTGGCACATGTGGTATTGAGACTGTAACAAAGACAGTGATTCCAAATTTGTCAGGGTAAATTATCAGAATGTGTTGATATTTGTCATGCAAATTAGTCATATTTGGTACTCAAATAACAGTCTAACAGATATTTTCATTAAAAAAAAAGATCTGACTTGGTCACAAACAACTTATTTTATTCACATTTAGAGTGTTTTATTTATTTTTTTCAGAAAACAAGTTTATTCATTGAAAATATATACTTCAAGGACCTCATTTTTTATGATATCTGAAAACCAACCATTTTTCACTTATTTTCAACTTCAGGCAGCCGTAGCTCAGAATCAAGTTTGCCGACAAGATGTACGTTTTGATGTAACACATCACAAATTCATATGTGAATGAAAAATTTGCACCGATTCTGTTTTGCTTATATGGATGACATAGAATCTTTCATGGGATGTTTTAATACATAATCTCACTATCTGTGTGTGACTAAAACAATGATAAAGTTGAAGATGTTAACCTTATTGGCCAAAAACTGTCCACTTTTCATGATAAACCACTGATTCAAGTCTGAACTAATTTGATCTGGTGTGGGAAACATTGTTTACATCCTGGCTAAAACCCAGGGCCCATATTTATGAAACACTGCTAACTCTAGTTGGTAACTAACCTAAATTGTCTAAATCTGACAAGTAGACAACAGGTTAGTTACAAACTAGAGTTAACAGTGTTTCATAAAAATGGGCCCTGATGTTTACATCAATGATGCGGTAGAGCAAAACAACTTATACTTTGATCAAAACTAAAAAGACAGTAATTTATGAGGCTTTTCTTCATCACACATACAATGCGTGTTGCGTCTCTTGCAGTTGTGTTGTGTTGTGTTCAGCAACGCACGCACTTATCTGTATCAATTGGCGATGTGAAGAGGCCTGCCTATTTGGTGTTGATCAAAGTATAGTGTTCATCCCTGGCCTAGTTTTGGCTAACTTCCCAACCATGTGAGATAATGAGTTTGTGTACATCAGTGCCTATCATGGTCCCCAGCTATGGAAAAACTGATAATATGCATAAAAATATAAAGAATTGTATTTCTGATATTGAACAACAATGTTTTTATAAGTGTTATGAAAGGGAACTTGGTCCGATTTTTCAAAATTTAGTTTTAAATGTCATATGAAAGAGGACCCCTAAAGAGGGCTAAGCTTGAAATTTTAGCTGAATTGGTCAAGCCGTTTTGATTTTATGGGCAATTTTGTATTTTAGCACTGCCTATTCCTTACTGTTTGAAATTAATTATGGTTACAATAATTAGACACATTTTCATATGTATCTCCAAAATGGAACATAACTAACCCATCAAATTTCACGTGGGTTATGAGAAAAATATGCGAAATATTTTGGTACCAAAATCTCAAAAAGTTTGGGGAAAAAGTGAAGCAATCGGACCATACTCCTTTAAGACCGGCTTCAATAACACTAACTTTTGTATTATGAAGTAAACTTTTCCAAAAAAAAGTATTTAAGAAAATTGAGGTTAGCCTCAAAAGCCAAACACATTAATCATGTTAACATAATTATGTTTATGATATGAAAATGAAACTGGAAGAATACCATGGGACTTCATAGCAACTGATTTCAAAAGGAGAAATAAATCAACCCCACAACATTCATGTTAAAAGTCTGTAATGTCTTTTATATCCTGTTTCCAGCTGTGTGTTTCATCATTATCAAATTTCAACTTTTTACCTTATTTAAGTAGTTTTGATATATCAGAAATAGGTCATTGGTAATATCTGGTGGTGCTGGAATTAAGTCAAAATCAACTGGATGGTATGATTTAATGGTAACATTGTATAAATGGGCATGTTTTTTGAAAAAGAACATTTTTTTGGCAATAAATGAACTACTTTGATACACCTAAATGTATTTAGTGAGTTGAGACACCCTTTTCATGAAAGAAGATTTAAGAAAAACGCCACTAATATGTCATTAGGATTCAAAGTTTCCCATAGATCCAGCCAAAAGAAGATATCAGGACCTTCCCATCATTCCTTGCTTCCAATGGGATTTTGTACAGGTTTTAATGAGAGGGTTTAGGGATGAAACATGGCACAATCATCGGACCTCATCCCGATTTTGTATTTCGGATACCCTAAACCCTCTCATCACAACCCATACAAAAAAAATCCAATTTGGAAGCGAGGCATGATGGGAAGGTCGTGATGTCTTCTTTTGATCCAGCCATGAGTGTTGACAATGATCAATAAATGAAATTTGAAATTTCAGAGAATACATGTAGAAATATTCTTTAATTTTCATTTTTCCCACTGCTTAATTAATTTTATACTTAAAGAAAGAACTCATGAAACAATTTTTATTTTAAAAAACACTCTTTGAGATTTTTTTAGATGCGCCATATCATAAGTTTGGCCAAACACTAAATGTAGCCATTTTCACGATCTTTGCAAAAAAATGAAAAGTTTTGATGAAAGGATTCACCAATACCTCTGTGAGTTTCACTGACAGGTCACAACTTCATTCACTTCTAAGATGAAATGCGTTGCATATATACATCATTGCTTTTTAAACCTCAAAATGACCTCAGCTTAACTTAAAGGCATTAGCCAAGATCCACTTGGATATGAAAACTTGTGAAAACTTATTGAATCAAAGAAAGACCTTAATAGAATCAAAACAAACAAACAAAATCATATTACTTTCTCTATTAAAAAGACAATTTTCAGTCATATTCATTTCTTGGGGTTCTGTCAGCAGTGTTTCTATTTTCCTAAAGTTCGAGATTCCAAATCTACTGCTGTTTATTTAAGAGTAAATATTATTCTTTTAGGACGGTTAAATATACTTAACAACATGATCACTTCACTAAAATATATTGTTAGTAACAAAGAAAATTTTAAGAATTTAATGATTTATTTCTAGAAACACTATCACTGAATATCTCATTCTCCGGAGAATGAGAAATTTAAAGCTCAAATAGTTGTCTGTTTTACTATAAATGTTCAAGTTCAACAAGAATGGTTATGGATATTAGCTAGTTGGAAGTACTTTCTAAAAATGCAATAAAATCATCAGAAAGTTTGTTTGTTTCATCAGTGACGAAATATTGGTCCTACTACGTAAAATGATGAAATATTGGTCCTACTACGTAAAAGTATCCAATTTCGCTGCAATAAAATCTAATAAAGGTTGAATACCGAGCCGACATATTTGCTCCAGATCATTGCCAAAGTTATGGCCATGAAACCATAACATTACACTTTATGTTCATATATCTGTGAAGCGGTTAGACCAACAAAAATGTCAAAACTGCATGGACCTCATGAACAATAAGGTTGCGATCTTAAACTATCAATAACTTGAAATGTTAAACCTGTCTTGGGGGAATATTCACAACGCTTATACATACTAATAATGAAGTTTTATCATCTGAAGAACCATCCATGGAATCTGTCTGGCAATGAAGGACATTGAAGGTCCAATAAATTTATTACAAATTATGATGTGCATAGGTAGGCCTATTATAGAGGTTTATTTTGGGTTTTAGAGAAGAAGATTTAGCTTTAGCAAATTAGCATAGAGTACTCTAGTTGTTCGTCAGGCGATGTCTTGAGACAATGGGGCTCTCCACACGGGAGCATCAAATCTAGATGCATCTAGATGAATGTACATTTCCGAAGTGCAGATTGTGTTCACACGCGCGTCAATCTGACTTTGCTATCGTTGCGCGTATTGACGTTTGCTGAAGTCCAGTATAATCTAGATGCATCTGGATGTGCGAAGTACAGATTGATTTGCCCATGTGGAGAGCCCCAATATTATCAGGGTTTGGAAGAGTTTTGATAGGAATATAAAATTCCTCAATTAGATTAAACGAGATACAAAGGTGAAACGATTAGAGCACCACGCTCTAAAATCTGTTTGTATGTTGGTCATTTTTTTTAACGCATAGAAATCACTTCTCTCTAATCTTCTTGTTCTTATCTTTCAGATCTAATCATAATGTTTATTAAATCCAATTTATTTTTGAATGGCTATCTACCACAGCTGTGTCTGTATCCCGTATTTGACAGTGCGAACACTCTTTGCATTCCAATCCGTCAATATGATAACTCAAGGCTCATTTGTCATTTAGTATGCCGTCAATTGCTCAAGAGTTTCAACGAGAACTATGATTTACTACCATTTCACCTACATTTTAAACTTTTCTCAAGGGGAAAACTCTTGTTCTGCCTTTCAAATTTGTCAAAATTTAGGTCAGATTCAATTGATTCAATAATTAAGAAAATGGAAAATTGATGAGCATGGTTGAAAGAGGGCCGGGTGAAAGTACCCAGCTTCATAATGTTTGCATTATTTTTGAGAGGTACCTCACTCAGGGCTCTTTATGGGGGTCTGACGTGCCTTAGGCCAAAAAAAAAATTGTTTGGTTGTCCTCCACAACTTGTTTTGAGCAAGTGTGGCCGGGCGGATTTTTTTTTTCAAATGTAAGTCAAAGTTACACCAAATTATGGACTCTATATAGATGCAAATAAGTCTACACTCTTAAAAAGAAAGGATCAAATTGATCCCATAAAGTATCAAATATGAGCTTATCCTTTTTGGGATC